>PPHJ01000093.1:0-32039 GCA_002991585.1 Ilyonectria mors-panacis | reverse complement strand
ATGTACAAGAAGTCAATAATGTCCATCTTGGAGTCCAGCCATAGGATCTCAGGGACAGGGACCTGGGGTAAAAGTCGACGAAGAGCCGCAGAGGCACTGGCCTCGGCAATAGTCACGAAGGGATCTTGGACCGAACTTACAGCAGCCAAGATCCTCAAATATCACAGGCGGATTGCTGGTCTTGGGGAATCCGTTGTACTGGTACGATATGAAATACTGCACTGAGTTATCACCTCAGATGGAGAAGGAAGGGTCTGCTTTGCGAGTTTTCGCGAAAGTGGAGGATGATTTCAAATGTGACTGACGGAGCCTTGTGTAGCATTTCGGGTGACTCATCGGATATTTGGGCCATCGTGACGAAAGATAGCGAGTGGTAACTGGAGATTGAGACCCGATGCTGTGCGGATCGTAAGTGACGCTTGTAGCTAAATGGGATTAATCAGACAGACTGTGGAATAGATACCAGAAATTGGTCAAATGAAGGAATTGTGCCCCCGCACAAATTCCATGTAGTCCCGCGGTGATATGACAATCGGGCTAAGACATTTGAAATGCCTAATTTATGCTGGGTCAAACGCTGCAGCTCTCTCCGTACATATTCAGGTTGCGAGCTCATACCTAAGTTCAAAAGATTGTTATAGCTGTAAGGCACAGAGAGAAATTGGTTAGATGGCCAAACGGATTTAAACTTCACAAAGTGGTTCCGACAGAGTGGTGAACATGAATCTTCTGGGGGCCAGTAATTTTTGGATTTGTAGAGGAAGATTCCCGCCACCCACGATTGCTGGCACAGCAACAATCGCTTTTGAGAGC
The DNA here is from genome assembly GCA_002991585.1 of Ilyonectria mors-panacis. Lineage (NCBI taxonomy): Eukaryota > Fungi > Ascomycota > Sordariomycetes > Hypocreales > Nectriaceae > Ilyonectria > Ilyonectria mors-panacis. The sequence continues at coordinate 31,226 of PPHJ01000093.1, read as the reverse complement.
TCTGGGTGGGCAAAATAGGAGTGGAGACGCGTCGAGCGATGATAGGTGCTGGGTCGAAGGATCCGTTAGTACTACCCAGCTTATCGGATGCATTTGCCAAGTTGGTTACCTATATAATGTTGGATTGTAGGATATGGAGCATTTTGTCGGAGACTCTCAGACACGTCTACTGTCAGTCACAATCGCTTCGCTAAAGTGTCTCGGCTGCGAGCCCGGTGAACTTGTCGCCTATGATACACTGATCTTCCAGGCACTGCGTCGGCTGGCACTGGTACACATAGTCGCAGCCACGTACGTGAGGCAGCTTGGAAGTTCATGCAGAGATCTGAGGGATACCAGGTCTTGTTTTGTCGGCTCTCATAGGTGCGGGCTCTCTGTAGGTAGACCTGAAGATGGAGTGATAGGGACTGATTCACACTTGTCGAAGGATGAGTAGATGTGTTAAGGCGGCGCGTGTTAGAGACTAGCCTCAACTCAGTGGCTGGCTCTGGCGCCGGCGCCCATGCGCGTAGAGACGGCCACGGAACCCGCAATATTCAGCAGCCGCCCGGTTTTTAATTCGAGAAACATATACGCGCCCACCTTACGTCCCACACTTCTCCTCCAATACCATCAGACCCCACACATTCCGCCTGCGAGTTCAGAGCGTGTACGCGTGACGTCCAGGGACGTCCACTCACCTTGTTATACACGCCGCACAACGTGGGTACCACGGAGGAACTTTACACACGCACACTAGAGCATTCATAGGTATCGCACATGAAAGCCGGCAATGGCTGGAAGGCCGAAGTCCGAGGAGGCTCCGTGCTCACGGATGCACTGAGTCCTTTTTCTTTACTCAATACGGCGCGAAGGGGCTCGCACCAGTACATTGAAGGGCATCCGACGACCACACCGATGTCTGCCTCAATGAGTAAGTCTTCGCCACATGCTGCTCTGCTTGCCTGCCGCTCCGCTCGTTGCGGTCCCGTTTTTTGCGCCGGCGACGACGGCAGGCTGATGAACGGCGATGGCCTATTTTCTTGCCGTCGCCGTCATGATTCCCTCGTGGCTCTTCCTCCCTCCGCTGGCACCCCCCCGGACCACGGCCGAGCCTCGTCACGCGCTCAGCTTTTGGGCTCGATGGGGCGGTGGTGCAGCCCAGTCAATCAGTCCTCAGTCACTCAGTCACTCGACCGACCGAATGCTGACACCAAAGTTACAAAAATTAGAAACTAGAGAACGAAGAAAAACAATCCAAAAAAAGAATGATATATATGACAACACAACACACAGAAAGAAAGTATGGCTTCAGTTAAAACAGATCGGAAAGAGAAGTGCTTATCATATACGAAAAGAAATGTCTTGCAAGAAGACCGAACTTTATCGAATGTTAGATGTTGGAAATTAATGGCAAGTCCGAAAAAAATGAAAGGTGACAGGAAACTGGAAAGGAGCCAACCGAAAATCCCATGATGAGAAAGAGGGTTGCTGTGGATATAGTAAAGCCCACGAAATATGCATGCTAGCAAAAGATAAGAAATCCAGACTAACAGTGGATGATGAAGAGAGGATCTTGGTGAAGGAAGCAAGCATTACTTTGCCGCGAAGACACAAAACTGTATATTAGTACATCGTCAGACAACGTAGACGTTCTTATTCTAACGTAATGATGGAACAAATAGAGAATAAACGTAGTTAATCAAAAAATGGCACGCAAGAAATGGTTTGAAGAAAAGTCAGCTGGCGGGCACCGAGGTTGCGGGATTAGTCAAGAATAACAGCTGACGTGAGATGTTGGCTCTCCTACCGGTCTGGCTTGCATCGGCAAAAGTCGCGTTTGTTTTAAAAACGATTTTTCCACATTAATTTCGAGATATTGATAACATCAACTACGATAAGTCACACTTACTTTTCAAATTAATTACTCAGGGAGAATTCGCACTAAATCGGGTAGACCAAGGACAACTTTCAGCGTATACAACGAAGGTGATTTAGATATTCGGTATTACTCTCGAGATTCTCTCGTGACGATTGGTAAAATAGCTCAAAGATCTTCTCTCCACTGCTCAATGCAGTAAATTCGAGGCAAAATGATCAAGACAAAATCCATTGATCACAATTTCAAGAAAGTTCGTAGAAAAGCCATCATACTAGAGTGCAACTCGACCACCTCTTCAGGTCAAAGTGGGTTTGGAGCCAGTTGGTTAGGTGCTCTACTTCATACATGTCATCTCCACCCTACTGGCTCTCGAGCATATCCAAAGAATTCCAGTTGATACGGAAGTCCCAGGGCCTCCTTGCTTTGTTCCCATTCTTCGAGCCAGACAGACCTTTCCTCACAGCTTTGGCATGTGCCTTAAAGAGCAGCGTGGCGCGTCCTCAAGAATAGATCCATCGATGAAGCCAACTCGTCGATAGTCCACCGTCGTCAAGTTTCTGAACCAGGAGCCCGAAGCGGTGCTCTTACGAAGCCATCTTCGAGAATATGGGGAAGCCGAGTGAGGAAAAATGACAGCTAGGTCGAGATGATTCTCCACGCAGGAGGAAGTCAAAGCCACCATCAATCCAAAACCGCTGCCCTTCCGGCGATTGTAGCTCGACAACTTTGTCTGCCACGAGGGATCGATTTGGACCCTGTCCGAAGATGTGCTTAACACCCGGTGGCTCTGATGTCGGGTGTGTATTGAAACAACGGGACCAGAGGGGCTTTTGATACGGAGACTTGCCCTTTCAAGTCGCCCATACAAATCCTTATCCTTTAGTTCAGCAGTGTGACTGACATATTGGGCCAAGGCCTCAAAGTCCGCCATGCGCGACTTCCAGGGCGCCCGAGGGATATGCCAGTTATAGACGGAAGAACTGTACTGCGCCCTGGACAGATGCCCATGACCACGAGGGAGCAACATACTCGTCTGATTTGTGAAACATCTGTTCCGGTGCTTTACGGCACCATACCAGTCCCATCGAGCAAGCCTGTTTCGCCATATACCGCCATGTAGCCATCGGCACCATTAGCCTTTGCAAATTGCACTTGCTAAGTCCTGAAACTGCCGGTAGCTTGTCCGTAGAAGCGATGATCTCTCGGGACGTATAGTCCTCTAACATTTGATACCAGTCAACCCATTTGGCGCTTACGTTTTCTGAATAGGGTCGCGATTTTCTCTGTGGAAAACAGAATCCTTTGATTGCGCCCGTGTCTGACAGAGACTTCAAGTAGTCGCCGTTCTGAGTAACGGCATCTCTCCATCCTCACCAGCTCTGATCCGTTCGCATTCCAGAACATCTGGTGTGAACCCATATTGCAAGGCGCGCTTCGCAGGTATCTTTCCTGCAAACACCAAGCTCGCCCTGTCAAAGGCTCAGCCGCAAGTGGGTCGGGCGCGTGTCTCTGTCGTCGAATGTCCAGCGACGACTTTCAGGAGGATAAAGCTGGAGATAGAGCGACGGCGAAAGATTGGTCTGTAACTTGATAGTATCCTGAAACTCCCTAGGCCAAGGAAAGCCTGAAGCATCAGACAAACCAGCTGCAAGGCGCCAAGGACGAGGTACGCATCGCGGTAGACGTTTTGCCATTTTTCGCTGATTCGATCTGCCAATCTCCAAGTCTTGTTGAAATGATGCAGAGGCTGTCGATCCAGAGATATCTCAAGCCTAGACTCTAACAACTTTGACAGCATCTCGGAAAGTCTTAGCATTTCTCGATGTCCATTCCATCGATCCGGTGCTGAAGATTGGACATCGTAGTGGTGAAAGGAGTGTCTGACTTGCCCCAGCAATGACTGAGAGCGACATAGCGCCCCATCTTCAGGCTTTGTATCCCGAGAGACCTCAGATATATCTCTCGCCATCCGGGCCGTCATCAGGAGCGATGTCCAACACGCGTGTGGGCATACCTTTCCCTGACATATTTCCGCAGCTTTCACCATGCGTTTTCACGCAAGTGTCGAGCCAACGATTTGCAATCTGGAGGCTTCTTTGGCTCAAGGGATCCCTGGCAACCAGCTCATCTAGGAACTTTTTCCGAGGAATGAGGCTGTTGAATTTCATTCAAAAGCTCCCCTTGTTGCTTTTCCAGTTCAAGGACGGTGTCCGGGTCAAAGAGACACGAAAGTCTGCCCACAGCGCATCGTGTGGCTTCCCAAGAGCCGGTGCCGCCCACTTGCTTCGCATTTGGCACCAGAAAAAAGACATCACGGTGTCTTCACCACCAGCACCTTCTCTACCTGATGTCCGATCTCGAGACTCACAGCGCCAACGCCAACAGGCTGATATGCGTCAATATCATAAGTCGAACCGGAGGTCTTCGGTGATTCTGCAGGTCGAAATCGCCGCTCTTCAGCCCTTGGTCAACCACTATTTCCCGGCTCTCCCTCCATCCCTTGATAACCAGAGCGCAGAGAGCGCACGAAGCAGCTGATTCATTAACAGCGCGAATATTCTCATGCCAGGCGGAATCTTGTGGCATAGGCGTTCTCTCGCTCAAATCGCCGAGCGATGCCAGCTGCGTGATGCTGCCAAGCACATCCAGGCGCGTGCAGGGCCGCAAAAACTTTTGCTTCTAACTCCATAGTTCCATGCAAGAGGCACAAGGTTCGACTTCCCAGTTCCGAATGGATTTATCTCGTGGTTGCCGCGATGCGGTAATGAGAAAATGTGTTGCGGAAAAATGTACTCTTTGAAGCGGGGACGCACCTCCAGGGCGTGCGGAGCAGAGTAAGCTGACATGCGTGGATTTCCCGAATACTTGTTCTAAACTCTATTTTGGATAGCGTAAGGCACATTGGATCAGGGATAGTGTTCAATTCGGGCGTGGAGACCAAAGATGTTGATTTATATTGATCTAGGATGCGTCCCCTAGTGGCATTCGATATTCGATGTTCGTGACAATTTTGAGCTCTGTTAGACCTAGGGGCCGGTAGGCTCCAAAGAATAATACTCAAAACCTCCAGAACAAAAGCCACATTGATTGACTTGCTCAGGATCTTTTCGTAAGCCTCCGTGACAGTCTTTGGTAGATTTTTTATAACAGATCGATGCCCTTCTTGGTGTACCTTATATTCCGGCCTGTATGTAATCAAACAGATGATACACCCAAAGGTAGTGTTCGATGCTTGAACTCGCGTAGTTGTGATTCGAAATAATCTTGATGACAGGTTGAAGGCCACTGATCTCAGCTAACTGTGTCACCTTGGACATGATGACAAGAGCGACCTTTTCGCTGATTTCATCAGAGCTTTCGGATCCGGGGATGTGTATTTTCGGGAACCCTCTCTGAATTTTCTTCGAAACTGGTATGCAAAGTTCCTCGTAGGGCCGCGTGTGTGAGTAGAAACTTTAGCCGATTATGACCTGTATTCGACCGCTTTAAACGGTCATGAAGGATTTCCAGTAGGTATTTAAATTCGGATTCGAAATCGTCTAATGCGTCAAGAACAATAATCACTAGCCCTGCTTCCGCGTCATCTGCTGCATTTTCTAAGATATTCCATAGGGACGGTGGACGTTGGCTAATAGGGTACCATTTTTGGAATACTCGCGCATGGCGTATTTGATATAGCTTGTTTGGTGTCCAGCAGCTGATGCAATACAGCACAAAGGGCTTGAGAGAGCGTGTTCTGATCCTGGTCCTTGAAAAGAAATAGCAAATAGTGGCTGCCGGTGCTTTCTCGGGAGCCACTTCTTGACTGAATACTTCGCAAGGACGGATTTCCCGCATCCAGGATCTGCTGTGTACGATCAAGAATCCCGTGTCTGTGTGTAACCACGAGTTGAGTTTCTTCTGTTTCAGGAACCAATTGCAGATGCCTTCGGCTGGATCCCTCCACGCGGTCTCGGTACCACTTGTAGGACACATTACTGTCTTTGGATACTAAGCGAAAGGCTTGAAGGCATTTCGTCTCCTCATTCGACAGCCGGTCTTTCTGGTCTAAGGGTCGCCGTCATCCTCGGAGTTCAGCACCCGCGTCCAGCAATGCCTCATACTTTTCCACCAACTCAGCGTCATCTTGTATCAGGGAATCGTATGCGCGGTCCTAGAGCGAGTCTGGAACTTCCGGCGTCTCCTGTACTTGGCTGAGAGAAGACTGGCGGCGGGCGAGTATCGGTGATGGCATCAGGGATGGCAGTATCGTCGCTTGGGTGTCGAGTTGAATTCCCCCCCGTACTCTGTCAAATAATTCGCGAACTCTAGGGAATCTGATTGGAGTCGTAGAGCGCGTCGACGCTAAGGACGGCGGCGGCGGCAATCCACCTTACTTTCGTCGAGGAAAGAGTCCCATCGGGGGCTTCTTGGCCAGCGTTGGAGGTTTGTTGTGTGTGTCGTGCAACATCTCGATTCTGGACAATGGTGCGTTGGGCCTCAAGTGAGGCAGCCTTGCACGCCATTTGGCGGGTGGTGCAGGGTGCATGTATATCAGCAGCCACTCTTGTGGCAGCTCCAAGTCTGGCTGGCTTTTCAATTCAGCGCTTGACTCCGCGGTCTTTTGAAGAGATCTCTACGACTAAGGACATAGGGCAGAACGAAAAAGGTATGCTTAGCCGATCTCCCACAGTTCAGCAGATCTAGTTGACCCCGTGGCGGTCTGATAACTTTAAATGAACGTTGGGATGAATGGAGATTTTAGTTCAGTCGTGCAAGACCGTTATCCAACGCAGCTGGTAATACATGCTCACAGTCCACGCTACGGCCACCAGGTTTAATTTGGACCGCCCGACTGCCTAGGTCAGTCATGTCTAACATCATTCATGGGCTAAAGCGGATTCGCTTAGTAAAATGACTGTTGGAAGATGACCCTGCCTCAAGAATGTGAGCTGCTGGGTCGCATAGTTGCCTCATGTCGCCTCACGGTTTGCCTGCCTTGGGCTGTGTTGATGACGCGTCCTGCATTATTTGCGACTGTGTTAAATGGGTATGGCCTCACGGTTGCCTGCCATGGGCTGTGTTATGACGCGTCCTGAACTGACACGTGGCTGCGTAGTAAGTCTCGCAATCGACGTAATCTCCAAATAGATCGGCCACAAAGTTCTTTCCCTCTTCACCTTCATGTTTCTATGACAGGCAATTTTCATCAATAAAACCTCCCCTCATCTCACTCGGAAGCACCTGATAGCCAAGCAACAATGCAGACCCATCATCACCCGTAGACCCATCAAACGACGTGGGACGCTTCCCTATTCCGAGATCAATCCGTTCAAATGCCCACTGTCTGAATTCGTCAACGGTCTGTTCGAGGAGTACGGGCTGGTGGAGAATCTGGACGACCTGGACAGCGCGATCCATCAACTACAAGACGATCTCGAACCGAGCGCGGGAATCGAGAGAGTGCACAGTCACTCCTGCGTATCGCGATCGCTTATGAAGTGAAGCACAGGAGAAACAGGAATGCTTGAAGATCAACAAGCTTCAGCCATGCTACTTCTTGAATCGGTCAATGCAATTCCCGGACGTCATATATCGGGAAGCTCGAAATTCTTGGTTGTTCCACAACAGCCCACTTTGTATTGTTCGAAACGCACACGATCAATGTGGATGACCTCTTTTTAGTCATACAGCAGCTACACACCGCTTGAAACAATCAGTGGACCACGACCAGGTGCAGGCGCTAATCTTCTATCGGCTTGGAGATTGCTCGGGACAAGGAATTCAAACTCACTGAGAAGTGACGGCCTTGGATGAGATTATTCTCAATTACGAATTATCACTAAGATTGACTCCCAAGTCCGATCAGAATGGCTACATCGGCTGATCGCCTTTTCAGTGCAGCACGAATCAAGTAATGATAGGACAGACAAGCACAAGATCTCCAAAACCGCGAATTAGATACCAGGAACTCAGGCTCGATGGCATGCCTGAAGACGATATATGAAGAACTCTGCAACTCGGTTGCTCGGATCCTGTACCTTGATTTACATCACAAGACAACGGACTTGGAGCATCTGGAGAAGTCTATTGAATATCTTCGAGGATCTTCTCTATATTTACCCAGAGGACCATACAGAGAGACCAATGGCGCTTTTGCACAGGCGAGAGCATACGTCACCATGTGGCAAATCAAAGACGAAGTGGCATTTCTGGAAGTCGCGGCCCGGCAGTTGAAGCAGTCGCTCACCACAATCCCAGAGGATGCTCCCCATTCGGAAGTCATTGATACCCTTCGCCGCAGGAATATGGCACCTACTTGTACGGAATCAATCACGGGAGGAGAAAGTCTCGAGACATCGTTGACCCTTTACGAAGAAAGAGCTGGGATTCCTATCGATGACTCTCCCGAGCGCCAAGGCTTGCTTTCTGTCCTTGCGGACCTCGCTTTCGATCAAGGGCAAAGCGAACACGAAGGCTGTGAGACATCGCTCAGCGACCGCTAGGGCTATGGCAACTGCAATTCAACATGCCGAGTAATGACCCCGAGCGACAGAGGCATTGAAGAGGATGTTGTTAGAACTTATAGTGCATGACAGAATGCAATCCGGAGCACCTCGGAGCACCTCCCGGAGCACCTCCCACAAACTCTGATTTTGTCATAACATGGTCAGAGCGACTGGCGGTCAGGACCATGAAACCTCCCAATCCCCATCAAGCAAAGCTTTTGAGAAGACTTTTAGCGAAAACGGAGCGGAAACGAAACATGCAGAGCAACGGAACAATGGATTCAGGAGTCGGAGAGTTCTGCAAAAAATGTCCCGGACGATCCATGGCATGGATGGAGCTACTCCAGCTTGGAATGAGCTACGTTGAGATGTATCAACAATCGAACGTGATGCAAACACCTCGATCAAGCCATTAAATTCCTTCCGCCAAGGGCTCTCAGTCGAATCGGGAACAAGCACAACCATGACATGTTGTTGCATGGGTCTTACATCTGCCCTATGGCTAAGCGTACGGTGCCACGGAACCTCGAGAAGGATCTCAACGTCGCCATCGAGACATCGCAAAGTGCTTGGCTTCTGATATAGATCAAAGCCGCAATTGCAAGTGATATGTACGGGTCTTCTGTTTCGGTACTCGACGACGGGCAACGAGGCGGATTAGGACCTATCTCTGTCAGATGCGCCAAAAATCACTGCCCTGCATGCCTAACGACGACAATAATCGTGCATCATGCTCCACGGATCGGAGTGATCTTCTTAGAAAGGAGTACCAGGAAAGGCGCATTTTCAGATTCGAGGCGGGCATAGAACATTTGGAGGAAGCCGTGCAAGCATGTTCTGCGCAGCGTCATGTCCCGATCAGAGTACCTAAGTGATTTGGGATGTGCATACAAAGCTCGATACTCAGAACTCTGACACAAAAGATATGGATATGGCTATTCAGCGACTCCTAGAAGCTGTGGAAACGTCTCAGGACAACACGGTAAACAGAGCAATCTTGCTCGGCGAATCTAGCAGATGGCTATGGACTCAGGTTTCATGTCTCACCAAAAACTACGTCAGATCTCGACCTCGCCATCGACTATTACAAAAAGGCCATACACCTCGAGGACCTCCACGGCAAGGGCAAAATAAGCCAAGAGTCTTGGCTTGCCTAGGTAGTGCCTATGTGCTCGGGTATTTACACAACGGAGATACTCGACATTGGGAGCTGGTAGAAGTTTGTCTCGAAAACGCAATAAATCAGATGCCGAAGGATCTCTTCCTGCGAGGAGAGTTCCTTTCGCATCTTGGAATGGGATATCACGCTACATTTTCAGAGAACAAGACAAAATGAAGACCTCCAGAAAGCGATATCATTCCTAGAGGAGGCGCTGTCTTGTTCCCATTACCGCGCTCAATGCGAGAACGATGCTGGCCAGTCCCTCATTGCGATTTATTCAAGCCTAAAAGACTGCGACTCAGGCTTATCGCACCGCTTCCACCTTGTTCTCCCTCATTCCTCTCGTTATGGCCGATCACTCGAAAACTCGGATAAGCAGTTGATTGCGACTCGATTTGCGGCTTTGCTTCCATGCGGCAGCTATGGCCCTGTTAGCAGGAGAAAGCCCTTATGCGCGCTGCGACTTCTTGAGACTGGTCGAGGACTCATCATGAGCTCGCTTCTCGGGCTTCGCTCCGATATAGACAATCTCCAACAGGATAGCCCAGACCTAGCGCAGGAGTAATCTCAAGTTCAGGGATCAATCGACTCTGTCAAGGGCAGCCTCAGTAATCCTGCTGCGGCTTGGCTACCTGTAACCAGCCCTGAATACCGTCACAATGCGGCAAAGAAACTGGAGCGGTCATCATGACTGTTCGCGGTTTGCCCTGGTTTGATCGTTCTTCAGGACCATCGGAGGAGGATATGAGATCTGCCGCTGCCTCGGGCCCATTGTTGTCATCAATGTCAGTCAGTTACAGTGTGAATAATCGTCGATGAATGCCTCTCCTAAGATCACCGGCTCCCAACATGGAGTGAGGTGCTAGAGATGAATCAATAACGTTGAGGTCCAGTGGGAATCCAGCAGATGCGTGGCCAGTCGCCAGCAGGTGAGCTTGTAAAACCAACGTTATCAAGCACGGGCTCCACGATTCCATCCCAAAGCCACTCTAGCACCTCACTTTTCAGTGATGATATGTCTGTGGTAGCTTGGGATCTGGCCTTTATGTCTTGCATTGTGATCTTAGGGAGCATTGGACCTAATGCCGTCCGCCTCGACGATTATCGCATCACACCTGTACTGACTGACATTGATGACAAACAATGGGCCCGAAGGCAGCGGCAGATCTCATATCCTCCTCCGATGGCTCCTGAAGAAACGAATCAAAACCAGGCAAACCGCGAACAGTCATGATGACCCGCTCCAGTTCCTTTGCCGCATTGTGACGGTATTCAGGCTGGTTAACAGGGTAGCCAAGCCGCAGCAGGATTACTGAGGCTGCCCTTGACAGAGTCGATTTGATCCCTGAACTTGAGATACTCCTGCGCTAGGTCTGGGCTATCCTGTGGAGATTGTCTATATCGAGCGAAGCCCGAGAAGCGAGCTCATGATGAGTCCTCGACCAGTCTCAAGAAGTCGCAGCGCGGCATAAGGCTTTCTCCTGCTAACAGGGCCATAGCTGCCGCATCGGAAGCAAAGCCCGCAAATCGAGTCGCAATCAACTGCTTATCCGAGTTTTCGAGTGATCGAGCCATAACGAGAGGAATGAGGGAGAACAAGGTGGAAAGCGGTGCGATAAGCCTGAGTCCAGTCTTTTAGGCTTGAATAAATCGCAATGAGGGACTGGCCAGCATCGGTTCTCGCATTGAGCCGGTAATGGGAACAAGACAGCGCCTCCTCTAGGAATGATATCGCTTTCTGGAGGTCTTCATTTTTGTCTTGTTCTCTGAAATGTAGCGTGATATCCCATTCCAAGATGCGAAAGGAACTCTCCTCGCAGGAAGAGATCCTTCGGCATCTGATTTATTGCGTTTTCGAGACAACTTCTACCCAGCTCCCAATGTCGAGTATCTCCGTTGTGTAAATACCCGAGCACATAGGCACTACCTAGGCAAGCCAAGACTCTTGGCTATTTTTGCCCCTTGCCGTGGAGGTCCTCGAGGTGTATGGCCTTTTTGTAATAGTCGATGGCGAGGTCGAGATCTGACGTAGTTTTGGAGACATGAAACCTGAGTCCATAGCCATCTGCTAGATTCGCCGAGCAGATTGCTCTGTTTACCGTGTTGTCCTCGGACGTTTCCACAGCTTCTAGGAGTCGCTGAATAGCCATATCCATATCTTTTGTGTCAGAGGTTCTGAAGTATCGAGCTTTGTATGCACATCCCAAATCACTTAGGTACTCTGATCGGCCATGACGCTGCGCAGAACATGCTTGCACGGCTTCCTCCAAATGTTCTATGCCCGCCTCGAGATCTGAAAATGCGCCTTTCCTGGTACTCCTTTCTAAGAAGATCACTCCGATGCCGTGGAGCATCGATGCACGATTATTGTCGTCGTTAGGCATGAGGGCCAGTGATTTTTGGCGCATCTGCAGAGATAGGTCTAAATCCGCCTCGTTGCCCGTCGTCGAGTACCGAAACAGAAGACCGGTACTGATCACTTGCAATTGCGGCAGTTGATCTATATCAGAAGCCAAGCACTTTTGCGATGTCTCGATGGCGACGTTGAGATCCTTCTCGAGGTTCGTGGCACCGTACGCTAGCCATAGGGCAGATGTAAGACCATGCAACAACATGTCATGGTTGTGCTTGTTCCCCGATTCGACTGAGAGCCCTTGGCGGAAGAATTTAATGGCTTGATCGAGGTGTTGCATCACGTTCGATTGTTGATACATCTCAACGTAGCTCATTCCAAGCTGGAGTAGCTCCAATCCATGCCATGGATCGTCCGGTGACATTTTTTGCAGAACATCCTCCGACTCCTGAATCCATTGTTCCGTTGCTCCTGCATGTTTCGTTTCCGCTCCGTTTTCTAAAAGTCTTCTCAAAAGCTTTGCTTGATGGGGATTGGAGGTTTCATGGTCCTGACCGCCAGTCCGCTCTGACCATGTATGACAAAATCAGAGTTTGTGGGAGGTGCTCCGGGAGGTGCTCCGGGAGGTGCTCCGGATTGCATTCTGTCATGCACTATAAGTTCTAACAACATCCTCTCAATGCTCTGTCGCTCGGGGTCATTACTCGGCATGTTGAATTGCAGTTGCCATAGCCTAGCGGTCGCTGCAGCGATGTCCACAGCCTTCAGTGTTCGCTTGCCCTTGTCGAAAGCGAGGTCCGCAAGGACACGAAGCAAGCCTTGGCGCTCGGGAGAGTCATTCGATAGGAATCCCAGCTCTTCTTCGTAAAGGGTCAACGATGTCTCGAGACTTTCTCCTCCCTGATTGATTCCGTACAAGTAGTGCCATATTCCTGCGGCGAAGGGTATCAATGACTTCCGAATTGGGAGCATCCTCTGGGATGTGGTCGAGCGACTGCTTCAACTGCCGGGCCGCGACTTCCAGAAATGCCACTTCGTCTTTGATTTGCCACATGGTGACGTATGCTCTCGCCTGTGCCAAAAGCGCCATTGGTCTCTCTGTATGGTCCTCTGGTAAAATATAGAGAAGATCCTCGAAGATATCAATAGACTTCTCCAGATGCTCCAAGTCCGTTGTCTTGTGATGTAAATCAAGGTACAGCGATCCGAGCAACCCGAGTTGCAGAGTTCTCATAGTATCGTCTTCAGGCATGCCATCGAGCCTGAGTTCCTGGTATCTAATCGCGGTTTGGAGATCTTGTGCTTGTCCTGTCCTATCATACTTGATTCGTGCTGCACTGAAAAGGCGATCAGCCCGATGTAGCCATTCTGGATCGGACTTGGGAGTCAATCTTAGTGATAATTCGTAATTGAGAATAATCTCATCCAAGGCCGTCATCTTCTCAGTGAGTTCGAATTCCTTGTCCCGAGCAACTCCAAGCCGATAGAAGATTAGCGCCTGCACCTGGTCGTGTCCACTGATTGTTTCAAGCATGGTGTGTAGCTGCTGTATGACTAAAAAGAGGTCATCCATTGATCGTGTGCGTTCGAACAATACAAAGTGGGCTGTTGTGGAACAACCAAGAATTTCGAGCTTTCCCGATATATGACCGTCCGGGATTGCATTGACCGATTCAAGAAGTAGCATGGCTGAAGCTTGTTGATCTTCAAGCATTCCTGTTCTCCTGTGCTTCACTTCATAAGCGATCGCGATACGCAGGAGTGACTGTGCACTCTCGATTCCCGCGCTCGGTTCGAGATCGTCTTGTAGTTGATGGATCGCGCTGTCCAGGTCGTCCAGATTCTCCACCAGCCCGTACTCCTCGAACAGACCGTTGACGAATTCAGACAGTGGCATTTGAACGGATTGATCTCGGAATAGGGAAGCGTCCACGTCGTTTGATGGGTCTACGGGTGATGATGGGTCTGCCATTGTTGCTTGGCTATCAGGTGCTTCCGAGTGAGATGAGGGGAGGTTTTATTGATGAAAATTGCCTGTCATAGAAACATGAAGGTGAAGAGGGAAAGAACTTGTGGCCGATCTATTGGAGATTACGTCGATTGCGAGACTTACTACGCAAGCCACGTGTCAGTTCAGGACGCGTCATCAACACAGCCCATGGCAGGCAACCGTGAGGCCATACCCATTTAACACAGTCGCAAATAATGCAGGACGCGTCATCAACACAGCCCAAGGCAGGCAACCGTGAGGCGACCATGAGGCAACTATGCGACCCAGCAGCTCACATTCTTGAGGCAGGGTCATCTTCCAACAGTCATTTTACTAAGCGAATCCGCTTTAGCCCATGAATGATGTTAGACATGACTGACCTAGGCAGTCGGGCGGTCCAAATTAAACCTGGTGGCCGTAGCGTGGACTGTGAGCATGTATTACCAGCTGCGTTGGATAACGGTCTTGCACGACTGAACTAAAATCTCCATTCATCCCAACGTTCATTTAAAGTTATCAGACCGCCACGGGGTCAACTAGATCTGCTGAACTGTGGGGAGATCGGCTAAGCATACCTTTTTCGTTCTGCCCTATGTCCTTAGTCGTAGAGATCTCTTCAAAAGACCGGCGGAGTCAAGCGCTGAATTGAAAGCCAGCCAGACTTGGAGCTGCCACAAGAGTGGCTGCTGATATACATGCACCCTGCACCACCCGCCAAATGGCGTGCAAGGCTGCCTCACTTGAGGCCCAACGCCATTGTCCAGAATCGAGATGTTGCACGACACACAACAAACCTCCAACGCTGGCCAAGAAGCCCCCGATGGGACTCTTTCCTCGACGAAAGTAAGGTGGATTGCCGCCGCCGCCGTCCTTAGCGTCGACGCGCTCTACGACTCCAATCAGATTCCCTAGAGTTCGCGAATTATTTGACAGAGTACGGGGGGGAATTCAACTCGACACCCAAGCCGACGATACTGCCATCCCTGATGCCATCACCGATACCTCGCCCGCCGCCAGTCTTCTCTCAGCCCAAGTACAGGAGACGCCGGAAGTTCCAGACTCGCTCTAGGACCGCGCATACGATTCCCTGATACAAGATGACGCTGAGTTGGTGGAAAAGTATGAGGCATTGCTGGACCGGGTGCTGAACTCCGAGGATGACGGCGACCCTTAGACCAGAAAGACCGGCTGTCGAATGAGGAGACGAAATGCCTTCAAGCCTTTCGCTTAGTATCCAAAGACAGTAATGTGTCCTACAAGTGGTACCGAGACCGCGTGGAGGATCCAGCCGAAGGCATCTGCAATTGGTTCCTGAAACAGAAGAAAACTCAACTCGTGGTTACACACAGACACGGGATTCTTGATCGTACCAGCAGATCCTGGATGCGGGAAATCCGTCCTTGCGAAGTATTCAGTCAAGAAGTGGCTCCCCGAGAAAGCACCGGCAGCCACTATTTGCTATTTCTTCTTCAAGGACCAGGATCAGAACACGCTCTCTCAAGCCCTTTGTGCTGTATTGCATCAGCTGCTGGACACCAAACAAGCTATCATCAAATACGCCATGCGCGAGTATTCCAAAAATGGTACCCTATTAGCCAACGTCCCACCGTCCCTATGGAATATCTTAGAAAATGCAGCAGATGACGCGGAAGCAGGGCTAGTGATTATTGTTCTTGACGCATTAGACGATTTCCGAATCCGAATTTAAATACCTACTGGAAATCCTTCATGACCGTTAAAGGCGGTCGAATACAGGTCATAATCGGCTAAAGTTTCTACTCACAACGCGGCCCTACGAGGAACTTGCATACCAGTTTCGAAGAAAATTCAAGAGGGTTCCCGAAATACACATCCCCGGATCCGAAAGCTCTGATGAAATCAGCGAAAAGGTCGCTCTTGTCATCATGTCCAAGGTGACACAGTTAGCTGAGATCAGTGGCCTTCAACCTGTCATCAAAGATTATTTCGAATCACAACTACGCGAGTTCAAGCATCGAACCTACCTTTGGGTGTATCATCTGTTTGATTACATACAGGGCCGGAATATAAGGTACACCAAGAAGGGCATCGATCGTGTTATAAAAAATCTACCAAAGACTGTCACGGAGGCTTACGAAAAGATCCTGAGCAAGTCAATCAATGTGGCTTTTGTTCTGGAGGTTTTGAGTATTATTCTTGTAGCCTACCGGCCCCTAGGTCTAACAGAGCTCAAAATTGTCACGAACATCGAATATCGAATGCCACTAGGGGACGCATCCTAGATCAATAGAATCAACATCTTTGGTCTCCACGCCCGATTGAACACTTATCCCTGATCCAATGTGCCTTACGCTATCCAAAATAGAGTTAGAACAAGTATTTCGGGGAATCCACGCATGTCAGCTTACTCTGCTCCGCACGCCCTGGAGGTGCGTCCCCGCTTCAAAGAGTACATTTTTCCGCAACACATTTTCTCATTACCGCATCGCGGCAACCACGAGATAAATCCATTCGGAACTGGGAAAGTCGAACCTTGTGCCTCTTGCATGGAACTATGGAGTTAGAAGCAAAGTTTTGCGGCCCCTGCACGCGCCCTGGATGTGCTTGGCAGCATCACGCAGCTGGCATCGCTCGGCGATTTGAGCGAGAGAACGCCTATGCCACAAGATTCCCCCTGGCATGAGAATATTCGCGCTGTTAATGAATCAGCTGCTTCGTGCGCTCTCTGCGCTCTGGTTATCAAGGGATGGAGGGAGAGCCGGGAAATAGTGGTTGACCAAGGGCTGAAGAGCGGCGATTTCGACCTGCAGAATCCACCCGAAGACCTCCGGTTCGACATTATGGATATTGACGCATATCAGCCTGTTGGCGTTGGCGCTGTGAGTCTCGAGATCGGACATCAGGTCAGAGAAGGTGCTGGTGGTGAAGACACCCGTGATGTCTTTTTTCTGAGTGCCAAATGCGAAGCAGTGGGCGGCACCGGCTCTTGGGAAGCACACGATGCGCTCGTGGCAGACTTTCGTGTCTCCTTTGACCCGGACGCCGTCCTTGAACTGGAAAAGCAACAAGGGGAGCTTTTGAATGAAATTCAACAGCCTCATTCCTCGGAAAAGTTCCTAGATGAGCTGGTTGCCAGGGATCCCTTGAGCCAAAGAAGCCTCCAGATTGCAAATCGTTGGCTCGACACTTGCGTGAAAACGCATGGTGAAAGCTGCGGAAATATGTCAGGAGAAGGTATGCCCACACGCGTGTTGGACATCGCTCCTGATGACGGCCCGGATGGCGAGAAGATATATCTGAGGGTCTCTCGGGATACAAAGCCTGAAGATGGGCGCTATGTCGCTCTCAGTCATTGCTGGGGCAAGTCAGACACTCCTTTCACCACTACGATGTCCAATCTTCAGCACCGGATCGATGGAATGGACATCGAAGAAATGCCTAAGACTTTCCGAGATGCTGTCAAAGTTGTTAGGAGTCTAGGCTTGAGATATCTCTGGATCGACAGCCTCTGCATCATTCAACAAGACTTGGAAGATTGGCAGATCGAATCAGCGAAAATGGCAAACGTCTACCGCGATGCGTACCTCGTCCTTGGCGCTGCAGCTGGTTTGTCTGATGCTTCAGGCTTCCTTGGCCCTAGGGAGTTTCAGGATACTATCAAGTTACAGACCAATCTTTCGCCGTCGCTCTATCTCCAGCTTTATCCTCCTGAAAGTCGTCGCTGGACATTCGACGACAGACACGCGCCCGACCCACTTGCGGCTGAGCCTTTGACAGGGCGAGCTTGGTGTTTGCAGGAAAGATACCTGCCGAAGCGCGCCTTGCAATATGGTTCACACCAGATGTTCTGGGAATGCGAACGGATCAGAGCTGGTGAGGATGGAGATGCCGTTACTCAGAACGGCGACTACTTGAAGTCTCTGTCAGACACGGGCGCAATCAAGGATTCTGTTTTCCACAGAGAAAATCGCGAACCCTATTCAGAAAACGTAAGCGCCAAATGGGTTGACTGGTATCAAATGTTAGAGGACTATACGTCCCGAGAGATCATCGCTTCTACGGACAAGCTACCGGCAGTTTCAGGACTAGCAAGTGCAATTGCAAAGGCTAATGGTGCCGATGGCTACATGGCCGGTATATGGCGAACAGGCTTGCTCGAGGGACTGGTATGGTGCCGTAAAGCACCGGAACAGATGTTTCACAAATCAGACGAGTATGTTGCTCCCTCGTGGTCATGGGCATCTGTCCAGGGCGCAGTACAGTTCCCCGTCTATAACTGGCATATCCTCGGGCGCCCTGGAAGTCGCGCATGGCGGACTTTGAGGCCTTGGCCCAATATGTCAGTCACACTGCTGAACTAAAGGATAAGGATTTGTATGGGCGACTTGAAAGGGCAAGTCTCCGTATCAAAGCCCCTCTGGTCCCGGTTGTTTCAATACACCCACGACCATCAGAGCCACCGGGTGTTAAGCACATCTTCGGACAGGGTCCAAATCGATCCCTCGTGGCAGACAAAGTTGTCGAGCTACAATCGCCGGAAGGGCAGCGGTTTTGGATTGATGGTGGCTTTGACTTTCCTGCGGGGGAGAATCATCTCGACCTAGCTGTCATTTTCCTCACTCGGCTTCCCCATATTCTCGAAGATGGCTTCGTAGAGCACCGCTTCGGGCTCCTGGTTCAGAAACTTGACGACGGTGACTATCGACGAGTTGGCTTCATCGATGGATCTATTCTTGAGACGCGCCACGCTGCTACTTTAAGGCACATGCCAAAGCTTGTGAGGAAAGGTCTGTCATGGCTCGAAGGAATGGGAACAAAGCAAGGAGGCCCTGGGACTCCGGATCAACTGGAAATTCTTGGATATGCTCGAGAGCCAGTAGGGGAAGATGACATGTATGAAGTAGAGCCACCTAACCAACTGGCTCCAAACCCACTTGACCTGGAAGAGGTCGAGTTGACTCTAGTATGATGGCTTTTCTACGAACTTCTTGAAAGATCAATGGATTTTGTCTTGATCATCCTCGAAACTGCATCTGAGCAGTGGAGAGAAGATCTTGAGCTATTTTACCAATCGTCACGGAGAATCTCGAGAATACCGAATATCAAATCACCCGTTGTATACGCTGAAAGTTGTCCTTGGTCTACCCGATTTAGGCGAATTCTCCCTGAGTAATTAATGAAAAGTAAGTGTGACTTATCGTAGTTGATGTTATCAATATCTCGAAATTAATGGTGGAAAATCGTTTTAAAACAAACGCCGACTTTTCGCCGATGCAAGCCAGACCAGGAGAGCCAACATCTCACGTCAGCTGTTATCTTGACTAATCCCGCAACCTCGGTGCCCGCCAGCTGACTTTTCTTCAAACCATTTCTTGCGTGCCTTTTCTTGATTAAACTACGTATTCTCTATTTGTTCCATCATTACTAGAATAGAACGCTACGGTCTGACGATGACAACACAGGCTCCGCAGAAGCTTGCCTCCTCACCCAAGATCCTCTCTCCCATCATCCACGTAGCTGGACTTCTATCCTTTGCAGCATCATATTCGTGGCTTCCTAACCACAGCAACCCTCTTCATCATGGATTCGGTGGCCCTTACCAGTTCCTCACCTTCATCGGACTTGCCATATCCACAACAACATTCGGAGTCGGTCTTCTTGCAGACATCTTTCGAAGAAAGCACCTCTTTGCCCTGAAGAACATACTTTCGGTGTGCGCAACACCACTGGATGTTCTCGTCAGCATCATGTACTGGGGCCTTCGCGCCGTTGATAAAAAGCTTGTGGTGCCTCCTGGGCACGAGCTTCCATTCCTTCCGGACTTCGGCCTCCATGCCATGCCGGCTTTCATGTTGATACTAGACTTAATGCTCTTGAGTCCTCCGTGGTCAGTGAAGGCGTACAGTGCCCTGTCGCTTAGCTCAGTGTTGGCGTTATTGTACTGGGGTTGGATTGAGTACTGTTTCTCGATAAACGGATGGTGGGTCACCTCAGCAGTGTTTGGTCGTTACAATGATTAACACTCCTTGCAGGTATCCTTATCCTCTCCTTGCGCTGCTTTCTACCTGGCAAAAACTATGCCTCATGATGACTTCAGCTGCCCTGATGGCGTGCAGCACCATGGCATTGAAGTGGGTGTATGGAAAAGTTACCGGGGTTGAAGAGCTTAGGAGAGATGCATTCAACCCCATAAAGGTAGATTGATCAAATTACTGAACAATATAAAAAGTTATACAAATCTTCAGCCTATACTTAGGCTGACTCTATGGAAGCCTCTCAAAAGCGATTGGTTGGCTGAGGCCGAGGTGGCGGAATTTCTTCCTCCTACAAATCCAAATACTGGCCCCAGAAGATTCATGTCACCACTCCTGTCGGAACCCACTTGGTGAAGTTTAAATCGTTTGTGCCATCTAACCAATTCAGTTTCTGTGCCTTACAGCTATAACAAATCTTTGAACTTAGGTATGAGCTCCGCACCTGAATATGTACGGGAGAGAGCTGCAGCGTTTGACCAGCATAAATTAGGCATTTCAAATGTCTTAGCCCGATGTCATATCACGCGACTACACTTGGAATTTGGTGCGGGGGCACAATTCCTTCATTTGACCAATTCTGGTATCTATTCCACATCTGTCTGATAATCCATTTAGCTACAAGCGTCAACTTAGATCGCACAGCATCGGTCTCAATCTCAGTTACCACTCGCCTATCTTTCGTCACCATGGCCAAATATCCGATGATATCACCCGAAATGCTACCACAAGGCTCCTCAGTCACATTTGAATCATCCTCATACTTTTCGCGAAACTCGCCCAAAGCGACCCTTCCTTCTCCATCTGAGGTGATAACTCAGTGCAGTATTCAATATCTACAGTACAACGGATCCCCAAGACCAGCGAATCCGCCTGTGATATTTGAGGATCTTGGGCTGCTTGTAAAGTTCGGCCAAGATCCCTTCGTGACTATTGCCGAAGGCCAGTGCCTCTGGGCTCTTCGTCGACTTTTACCCCAGGTCCCTGTCCCTGAGATCTATGGCTGGACTCAAGATGGACATTTTGACTTCTTGTACATGTAATTTGTCCCTGGAGTTACTTTGAAGAAACGATGGAACTCCCTAACTCAACCAGAGAAGGAGAGCGTTTGTGAGCAGCTTAAGACGATGATTATTGAGTTTCAAAACCTTCGTCAAGAACTAAATGAGCAATTTGTCGGTAAGTATTTCCAGACATCGGTATACCATTATCCAACTAAATCTATTAATTAGACGATATCAACTGCGGGCCGCTTGGAGACATCGTATTCACTAATGGAGTTCTTCCACGTGCTGGTCCATTTTCCTCCGTTCCAGAATTTCATGACTGGCTTTCGGAGATGGTTAAACGTCCAGCAAAGATACATCGACCGGGCGTTCCTTTTTCTGAATTATAAAAAAAGATAGTAATAATATTAACTTAGTAAGCTAAATAGCTTAGTTATACAGCTAGAGTAATAAGAATATACTAAGTAGCTGAAATTATAGTTAAGATATTAATCTTAAAGAAGTTAATACTTTTAACCTATTAGAAGCCTTATATATAGATGCAGGCTTTATAACGCCTTATATTGCTAATACTTATTACACTTATATTTAAAAGCCTAAGTAGCAGTAAGTAAAGTAATACCTAAAATAGTATTATAAAAGTTAATAAAAGTAAAGATATTAAGCTTAATAAGCTAACTAATCTTCTTATAGATAGCTTTATACTATTCCTTAATATTACTAAAGGTTATAGTTTTATTAGTAAAGTAGGAAGATATAAATAGAAACCAGAAAGATATAGTTATAATTTTATATTAATAAACTTATTAATAATCTTAATCTATTAGTTGCACTAAAAAGCTCCCTAAAGTCTTATACAGACTATCTTATTGTAGGGTAAGTATTCCTTATAGATAATAAGATAAGAGGTAGTAATAATATACTTATTAACTGGGTTTTAGATCTTATAGAAATAATAGCTTTAGAAGCTAACTAAGATATCTTTCTAACTGTAAGGATTAAGCTTAAGTTCCTTCTTATTATTTTTATTAGTAAATTTAGCCTTAATAGTGACTGTAGTATACAAGCTGAGTATATAGAGGTAAGAGATATTAGGCTTATTATTATTATCAGACTTAAAGTAGTCCTAAAAGACTTAGTAAGAGGACTTCTAAATAGGGGTATTATTATTATAGAACTTAATAGTAATATAGTTAGTAATTATTATAATAGCCTTAGCTATATAATTCTAATACTTAAGAGGAAGAAGAATAGAGTTAGTAAAGGTAGCTCTTATATAGTCTAGAACTATACAGTTAGAGTGCTTATAGAAGCCTATTTACTTATAATAATAACTAGACGTATAAGATGTATAAATATAACCTATATTAAGTAGGATAAGAAGTTTAGAACTATTAAATTTCTAGCTGTTATTAAAGTGGATTTTAGCGGAATAGATGCCTATTGTATAGTGAAGGTATTTAAAAAGACAGTAAAGAGCAGTATTAGTACTGGCTTTACTATAGAGGGTTTCAATCTCATAATAGTAAGACTTATTATTAGTTATAAGGGTAAAGACAGTAGCCCCAGACTTAACGGTATGTAAAATAATATAAAGATCAATATAAACTTTCTAAAAGGGAAGAAATATATATTTATAATAGATCTTTAGGGTCTAATATATTATATTAGTGTAGTTATAGCAGCAGTATTTTAGCAGCAGGAAGGGACGGAAACAACACCCAACTCATTAACTTGCCCTAGGGGAAATGTGCAGAGAGTCGTTGCACAGGCGTTTTGGCCGGTCAGCCTGAAGCTGCACCAGATTACGCGTTTGAGGTCGGAGCAATCTGAGGCTTATGTCTCCTGATAGGGAAGCATCTCATGAGATAGAATATCGGGTCGGTCGCAGGAGAGTTCGCTAGCAAGGCATCAATTGGGCCTGTAGCGGTCTGATATCTGAGGGAGGTTAAAGATAGAGGTTGGACAGGGAATATAGTAACGGCCAGAAGGTTCAAATAAATCTCTTAAAAATGAAGGCAATAAATTAATAAAAAATCTCCAGCTGCCTTAAGTCCTTACGGACTCTCTGACTTTCTGCTGGAATTTTTAAAGAATTAAAATCTGATTCTATCCCCTCCAAATAGGTTTCTTCCTTCCCTTTTAACCTGATCCGGACCACCCTAGAGATATTCCTGCTAGCAACCAGCTAGCCTAAGCGTTCCCAACTGCCTGTTACATCCCTCCCCTGCAGTCCGATAATTATCCTTAATTAGACCAGAAGCACATATAATATAATAGCCTCCCTATTTAAGATTCTAACCAAAAAAATATAGTAAGTATTAGAGAAGTATTTTATTAGAAGCTTCTAAAGACTAATTCCTTTTATTAATAAAGACTCTTTACTCTATAAGTCTTTCTATCTATAATTATTTCAGTCTACCAGAGAAAATAAAACAATATACTAAATAACTATTACTTATAAGCCTTATACTGCTAGTAGTATTCCTCCCGACTGATCTTTATAATAGCAGGAGGGATAATATCTATATAGGCAGTATTAATTAGCTCCTCTTACTGAAAAAGAGAAATTAAACCTTTTAGGATATAAGTTGTGTAGGTTTTAGATTTAAGTATAAATAGTATAGGTTATTTAGTAATATAAAAAAGGTTTATTAGGTTAGTATTAATAGTTATCTTTTTTTGCACTTTTATTAATAGAGATATTAGTATATTTTTGTTGTTCTTTAAAGATAATATTATTATTAATATAGTAGGGGATAGCTTTCTTAATAAATTAAGCAGTTAAAATAGTAGGGGTTCTATTGCATTTAGTCCCTAGTAGAGAAGGGCTAGGTAAGATATCTCTTATTAAGATATTACTTCTAACTGACTCTTTATAAGTATCTCTTATTAATATATCTAATTTAGCCAGTAGATTTAAGTTAGAGCTTTTAATACCCTCCTTAGAGGGAGCAAACTGCTATTTCTTTAGGTGTAGAGTTATAAAGATTTAAGCGACTAAATCTATTATATTAGATACCTATTCTTTTTCAGATTCTTTAGCTCCTTTTTTAGACTCCTCAGCAAGTTCAGAAGGAAGAGAGAAATAATATTCGGACTTATTAGGGGGTTTAGCTGCAGATTTAGCGATAGATGTAGTAGGAGGAGCTGTTAGCAATCTCTTTAGAGTAGATAAATCCAGAGAGATAATACTCCCTCTAGTAGCTCCAGATAGCTTTAAGATCCCCTTCTGAACCTTAAATCCTCTTTTTTTAAATATCTTAATAAAGTTATTAGGTATAGTAAACTTAGTCTTTTAATAGTCCGATATATATATTAATATAGAGTGAAGAGTCTAACTGAAAGAGGCAGTAGGATAGAGGATAATTCGATAGGCATCTAGAAGTTTCTTAGGGTTAAGACTCTTCTAGCTGACTGAGGAGAACCTACTGAGGTTAGTATAGAGATCTAATATCCTGAGTTTTTAGTCGGTAGGTATAAACTTATGCTTACTGTCGAGAGAGAGGTCGATTTTCCAGCTGATATTATTTAATTCTTTACAGTATATTAAATCCTAAATCTCTAGCTCCTCTATAATAGTGTATCTAATAAAGCTTCTAATATATTCCAGATTTAGGTCTAGGTTCTTAGTTTTCTTCTTTTTAGCAGTCTTTCTTTTCTTCTTTAGCTATAGTGGGGGCTTTAGCTTAATAGCATTAAGCTTCCAATTGTGAAATTACAGCTTAAAAGAAACTCCTACTGGCTTATTATTTAGATTATTAAAGAATAGTCTCTCTTTTGGGATTCCTCTATATATCTATTACTTATTCAGACTAATTATACTATAAATAGCTAAGGTTATAAGAAAGACTATAAGAAAGCTACACTCCTAACTGCTAGACTGAGTAGAGGCCAGTATACTGAAGACAGTAAAATCAAAAGGAATACTATTAATAGTTATAATCTCTTTTTAGGTAACTCTAGCAGCCTTAAATCATCCCTCCTTTTAGTAGTCTATTATATTAAAGAGGAAAAGTTACTTTATCTTAATATTCTAAATATAGTTAAGCTAATAGTGTCAGTTAGTAAAGTTAATAATACTAATAAGATAGTAATAGTTAAATATAGTCTCTTGAATAGGTTGGAAGCTTACTGTAGGATAGTTCTTTATAACTAAAATACCTTCCTTTAGAAGTTTAGTTAAGAAGGTTTCTTTCCTCTAGTTATTAGCTTAAAGAATATAGATATTAAGGTTAAGGCTAAAAGGTATAATAGCTATAATATCCCTTATTCTGTAGATTATAGTTTAAAGAAAAGTAATAAGACTGAAGTTAGCAGATAGATTCTAATACTGGAGTTTATACTGTAGGCCCTAGAGATTGCTACAGTAACCTTTTTAAGTTCTAAAGTCAGTTTTACTGAAGTTAGAATGCAGTTTGACAGTCTTAGCCCAGGCTTTAATTAAGTTCTTATCCCTTAGGATAGAGCGTTCAGTCTTCTTTTCGTCTTAGTGGGATCAATCTAGTTGTAATGGATAGAGGGTTAGCTATTAGTTGATTCTGTTAATTAGAGGTATTTTCGTAAGGTTCTTATTGTAGTAGAGAAAGCTTTTTTTATCTACCTTCCCCTTAAATAGTCCTTTTGTAGAAAGTTAGCAGTTTTATACTGCAGTAGAATTATACCTTTTTTCTTTACAGCCTTATTAAAGGTAGCTATTATATACTGAGTTCTATAGTATAGTAATAGATTTAAAAGTTAGTTAGTAGGAAGAAAAGTAACTAATAAGATAGTAGTTAAAATTTAGGTTTAATAGGAAAAGAATTATAGTGTAGAGGTATAAGTTTACAGTATTGATTTCTGTAGCAGCTAGAGTATGAGAAGAGTGTATATATATTAGTATTTTTAAGAGACTAAATATTTAAGGGTCTTTATACTGTAGAGCTTAGTTCTCTTTATAACAGTAAATTATAAAGATAGCAGTTATTATTTTCTAGACCTTCTTACTGATTTTCCTTTATAAGTTATAGTAAATAAAGATACTTACTTCTTACAATTTCTATACTTTATAATAAAGTCCTGCTGGCTTAGCCCTAAAGTAGAGTCTTTTAAGCTTAAAGCTTCTTTCTCTTCTATATTACTAATTATTAGAACTTTAGTATTATTCTGCTTTAGACTTCCCTTCTTTTTCTATTATTATAATATCAGAATAGCTTCTATAATAGTATCTCTTTAAGATAAGCTGATTATTCTTTTTAGTCTCCCTTAAAGTAAGCTCCCCAATATACAATATCTTGTAACTTACAGTATTAAGGAAGATAAATTCTCATAACGGACTGGCACCTATTAGAAGGATAGAGATAGTATTCTCTTTTGTTTCTTTTTAATATTAAAGTTTAACTTAACTCTAGCTCTTATAAGGTCTTTTAACTCCCTTCTGTTAGTTTAGGTTATTTAATAAGATACTTTTCTAGGTTCTAAAGATATTTTAAGTTTGGATTTGCAGTTTTTGAGCCCTTAATCGACTGGGCCATCCTTTATATATTAAGTTAGATGTCCAATTCCCTGTTGGCAGCTCTAAAGAGACCTTCCTTATCTAGTTCCTTAAGTAGCTTTCTTTTTGAGACTTAACTATTACAGCAGAAATAGAGCTTCTGGTATTCTGTACCTTCAGTAAGTTTTTTATTCCAGCAGACTGAGCTTATCCTAGAGGGTACTTTCTTATAAACCTTTCCTTCTATCTATATCTTATTAAGGCTTTTATTGTTGCCTTTATTAGAGTAATTAATCCGGTTATATATTGCTATTATATCTACAGTTATCTTTTGATAACTACCTACTTTAATAAATATATTCTAACCTCTTTTTATATTTATATTTTAGCTTTAGGATATTTAAATAGAGTGTATACTAATTACCTCTAGTATAACTAGACTGACTGCAACTAGAAGTATCTAAGTGGGTATATAGCTTTAGGTTGCTAGAAAGGTTCTTATAAATTCTCTTTTAGTAGTTAAGCTATAATTCTAAATATATTAACCTCTTATACTTCTGATGTTTTTAACTCTTATTCTTGCCCTCAGATTATTAGTAAATATCCCTCTGAGGCTGGCAGTACATCTAACCTTAAGATTTATTGTTAGGCTTTTTAGGTCTTTACTTAGGCTCTTTATAATAGGTATTAGGCTTTTTAGTTAGTTTTAATAGATTTCTTTCCTTTATTAAAGAAGAAAGAATAGTCTCTTTTTCTATTTTTATAGAATAGGTAGTTAATAGTAAATACCTAGGAATAATATTACTATTTTAGTTAGTACTACCCTTATTTCTTTTAGATAGGTTTCCTCTATACTATTCCTCTTTAATATAAGGTATTATTTATAGCAATAGGACCCCTCTAGGCAGTTATTTTATTGGGTTTTAGCTGTTAAGACTCTTTATATTTAAGTCTCTTTAGTAACCCTATATCTTACCTCCTCTATCTGCCTCTCTATATATAGTAATACTGCTATCCCCAGCCGATACTATATTCCTAAATACCTAATAAGATATTTTAGACTACTTTATATTAGTTTTTTAGCCTTTTTATTTATCTCTTAAAATATAAACCTAAAAGTCCCTTCTGAGTCCTCTCTATAGATAAAGAATAGATATAGTACTGAAGCTATCTAATAAATCTTCTGTCTTATTGGGTTGATATATTTTATTATAAGATAATTCTTTATTAGATTTTTTTATTCTTATTATCAGTAGGTAGTTTCTAAACCTTAATATCCTTAGGGCTAGCCTACTACTCTTATTTATCCTTTATAAAGGCCTTAAGCTAATCCCTATAGTAAATTCCCTTTATTTCCACACTATTTAGAGTCTTAAGAATATAGATTCTAGTCTCTCTTAGAATTTTATAGATCTTATAGAGTCCTTACTATCTAGACTTAAGTTTGACTGTAGAGGAAAGGTTATAGTGGTTTTTAATATTGTAGAGAAGAATAAGGTCTCCCTCAGATAATAGTGTTTTCCTCAGCTTAAAAGTATTAGATGTAGTTGTCTTTCTTATTAGGTTCTTCTGATATTTCTTAATCTTTACTCTAGTAGCTTTTAGATTCTCTTTCTGTCTTTCCAGAATCTAAATTCAAGCTAAGATAATATCTTTTCTGCTACAGACTTTATCCTAGTTAATAAGTCTTTAGGGTTGGGATTTTAACTTCTATAGGAAGGATAGATTCCTATCTGTAGAGAAGCCAGAAAAGATGAGTAACTATAGAATCCTTAAATAGTAGATCTATCTGTAAGTAGAGCTTAGTTCAGTAAACCCACCTACTTCTTTAGTCTTCTGAGCTTCTTAAAATAGTTAACTATAGATATATAACCAACTTCAATTAACCCATTTAACTTAGAATTATAGGTGGAAATCTTAGCTATTATAATACCTAAGTCGTACAGCTCGTTAGGGATTCCCTTTTGCCAGCTTACTTCTATTATTATTAGTAACAATCTTTAAAGGTATACTATAGCAATAGATAATCCTCCTGATAAACTTTCTGATATTTACAGCAGTCAGAGCCTTATAAGGTATAGCTTTTAATCCATCCTATTATATTATATCTAGCTTCTAGCAGAAACTTCATCCTGTTGTTATCAGAAAGATACTGCCCGTCGATATAGATCTTTATTATAGGATACTAAAGAGCTGTAGATTTAGCGATTTCTATAGGCCTTTAGGCTGTGTGAATCTGGCAAAATTGGGTATATTCAGATAACTAACTCTACCGAGCGTCTAATATCTTGCCAGAAATAGCAATAGGAAATAATTTAGATAGTTACTTCTTAGTCTTTATAACCTCTATTGTAGTGAGAAGATATAATAAGATACTTCTGAAGCTCCTTATTATTAATAATAAGCACTAAGTTATCTCCCAGTCTTAAAACCTCATCTCTAGATCCAACTACTGTAAATATAGAATTATGTTGCCTTTCTTCTTAATTGCCTAAAGTCTCTAGCAGAGAGTTCCTTTAGCTGCTTTAGGGTAGTTAAGTAGTTCCCTAAGACTAGCTATTTACCTTTATAGTTCTCTTCTAGGCTTTTATCCTTAGGGCTGAAAGAATAAGGTTGAGTTAGGTGTCGATTTTATCCTCTATATCTCCTTTAGCTTTTCAGTTTAAAGGTCAGAAGGATCTTCCTCCTTCCTTAAAAGACTATTAGTAATTGTATTTTTTTTTTTGGGATATATCTAACAGTAAAGTTAAAGAGCAAGAGGTAGCTAATCTAGCGAATAACTATTAATTCTAATATATTATCCACCCTATTATTAAGTTAATCAACAAGAACTCTAGAGTTAGTTTCTAAAATAAAGGGATATCTATAGATCTATATCCTTATGTATCTAATTGCGTGAAGAGCTTTCTTACACTCTAGCTTTATTATATTATACTTTTTCTTAGTATTTATCCAGAAGTCCGATTTAAATCTTATAGGGTAGTATTTACCCTCTATCTTCTATATTAGAATAGCTCCCAGCCTAGAATGCTAGTATTATTATTAAGATGATTTCTCTAGCTCCTTCAGATAGGTTGAGGGATACTAAGATAGAGGCTGTAATGATTTTTTCTTTTAATATTCTTATTGCTTCTTTCTGAGCTCCTCCTTATTTTTCAGAAGGCATTCTTTTTTAGTAGCTTAGTGAGGGGCTTAGCAATTTAAGTATATCCTTCAATTTAGATCCTATAGTATCCTGTAATACCCAGAAAGACCTTACTTCAGTTAGGTTTTTATAGGCTTTCTATTTAATAATCTTTAGGACTTTATTCTTTAAGGGCTTGCGACTATAAGTACTGTAAAGATATCCCACTAAAGGAGCAGCCTTTTAGCAGAAGAATGACTTTTTTGCAGTAATTAAACAGCCCAGAAAGCTCTATATTAATTAGAACGGTATTAAGGTTTATAAGATATTCTAGAATATATCTTCTGATACCAGAAAGAGACTCCTCCTATTATAGTCCTCTAGAGGGCTCTTAACACTAATATCATCCAGAAAAGCCCTAGCTTTATCTGGTATTAAGTCAAAAAGAATCCTTATTATAATTCTAGTAAACTGGGCTACTAAGTTTTGTAGCCCCTTAAGGGAGGGTATACAGTCTGAATAGACTGATTGGTATCTAGAAGGTTGTTAGGTTCCGGCTTTTTACATCTAGAGAGATCTAATTATATCCAGAAAAAAAGTTAAGAACTAAAAGGATAAAATATATTCTAAATTCAGCAGAGAAGTCTTCTGTTTCTAGAGGAATTATATCTGTTCCTAATAGTATAAATATTATACTTTTTAGCTAAATTAATAAGGTGTAGGCCTTTTATTCTTCTTAGCTATAAAGCATCTAGTAGTTTCTATAGGAAGTATAACTTTCTTTAATAATTTTATTCTTTAGTCTTTCCTTTAGCAGCTTAATAACTTTAGGCTTAGTTCTGTAAGGAATAACTATATTACTATACTGCTAAGCTAAATAGGGTGTAACTTTTAATAATCTGTAGGGGAGTAATCTTAGGGTTAAGTTCCTTTTTTTCCTTAAAGGGTCCAGACTAAGGCTTCTTTCTGATTGAAGATGATTTAACGGAAGATTTCCCTTTAGTATTATTGAGGGTATTATCAGTCTGCTCTATTAGAACTTTTAATTTCTTACTAAAAAAGCCTTAATCCCTTCTTAATCTTTAAGAATTTAAAAGTAATATAGTTTAGAAAAGAGGGAGTCCTTTTCTAGATCCCCTTTAACCTTATTCTATTTTTTATTTTATCAGTATGAATCTCCCTTAGGTATAGATCTATTAGAGGGAATATCATCTCTAGGTTGGATTTTATCTGCCTTTCTTTTGTATATTGTATTAACCTAACTTTTATATCCTCTTGGCTGCCGTTCTGAATATATATTTTCTTAACTTTAGACTGTATTAGATTGTTTTTTTTTTATTCAGTCTTTAAGAATAATCTTATAGACTTTCTATACTGTCTTTCTGTCGATATATTTAATAAGATACTTAATATTATCCTCTTTAAACTGTAGATGTCCTTAATAGCTAGTTTAGAGGGTTTTAGTATACTTATAGCGACCCCTTTAGTACTACTTTATTTAGCAATTAGATTAACTCTTTATATTCTACCTGTAATAGAAGATATTAAGTTAATGTTTCTAACTTACAGCTTATTAATATCTTTCTAAAGATAGTACTATAGTTAAAGGTGACTTTTATACTTTAAATAAAAGAGTATCCTTAGGATAAAGGGAATAGAAACTGCCTAATATAGAAGCTATATATATTTTCTGTTTAATAAAGATATTGCCCATATAGATATTAGTGGTAATAATTCTGGCTATTAGAAACTAAATC
>PPHJ01000092.1:0-17922 GCA_002991585.1 Ilyonectria mors-panacis | reverse complement strand
CTGTCAAATTGAAAATTTCATGCCAATCATTAAATGATTCATTGTCTAATCATTTAAATTAATTATATTGAAATTAGGGTTATTATTAACGGGATCTCTACAACTTCAAAAAAACTAATTATAGCTAATATTGTAAGTAGTCATTATACTTAAACAACCTAAAATACGGCTACCTGTAACACCAATTTTTCTACCAAAAAAACCGGATACTATAGAACCTAATAAAGGTAATACTATTATACTTAAATACATTATTTATATTCTATTGCAATACTTCCTCTTAGTCTATAAAAAGCTACTAAAATAGCTAAACCAATAGCAGATTCTGCCCCAGCAAACGACTATAATGTATATAGCATAAGTTTGTCCTATTATGTCATCAAGATTAACAGAACTTACCAATATTAAGAATGTTATAGATAATAGCATTATTTCTATTGAAATAAGCATTAATATTATATTTTTTCTATTAAATACAAATCCTAAGATTCCTATTAAAAAAAAGTACTAAAGTTAAATTCATATTTTTTTTAGTAAAATTACTAATTATTCGGTGCAGCAATTGTAGCACAGCCCGGCTTGCTTTATTTCATAGAAGCATGCATGATAGCTTTAGCTATATTATAAAAAAAATCTGCTTTATAGAAACACACACAGGGCTGACTTTGTACACAGGCACATATTTAATAATACGTCTATGAAATACTACATTACTTTGCAATGCACGTATAGTTCTATAGCTATACTAGAGATATTGTAGATTTGAACTACAATTGTGATGGCCGTAACATCAAGTTTTACCATTAAACTAATATCCCTTACTAAGTTATTTTAAACATACTAGGATTCGGTATGCATTGTTTACACACCAGCAATATAAACATCAATAAATTCAAGTTTATATTAAACAGAATAAAGTCAATGAACGAATTTATCTATATTTACAGATTCTATAACTATAGGCATTGAGCTATGAAGGATACCACATATTTCTGAACATTGTCCATAGAATACTCCTTCTCTGTTTATGAAGACTGAAACTTGATTAAGTCTACCAGGGTATGCATCACATTTTATACCTAAAGAAGGTACAGCAAAAGAATGAATTACATCACCAGATGTAATAACAAATCTAATATGTGTTAATTCAGGAACTAATACTCTATTATCAACTTCTAACATTCTTAGTCCACCGTCTTCTAAATCAGCATCAGGCACTATATAAGAATCAAATTCTATAAATTCTTCATTAGAATCTATGAAATCAGGATATTGGTAACTTCAATATCACTGGTGACCTTCAGCTAAAATAGTCATAGAGGGGTCATTTACTTCATCCATTAAATATAATAATTTAAAAGAAGGGAATGCAATTAATATTAATATAACAGCTGGAGTTATAGTTCATATTAATTCAATTAAAGTTCCATGATTTAAGTATTTATGTGATATTTGTGTTTTAGTGTATGCAAAATTTCTTACTATAGAAAATAGTATTCATGTAACCCCAAATAAAACTAATACTAAATAGTACATAATATTATCATGAAGTTCCACTAATCCTTCCATTTGTGGAGTAGCACTATCTTGAAAATATATACCTCAAGGCATAGGTGCGTCAAAATTAATAAATGTATTAAATAATTGTTTCATATATAAATTTTTAATTAAAAATTTCTAATTATATAGCTATATTTTTTAAGTGCGATGCATGCAACACACATCAAAAAATCAGCAGAGCTCTACTTCTATATTTTATAGAAGCACAGCATACAAGCTTCTCTTCTAACTAGTATATGTAAACATACATAGAAGCCAATACTTATATAATAGAATTGCCACCAGTTATAGGTATCTTATAATATGATAAGGCTAGCTTTAGCTTGCCTAACTATATTTATTTATATGTGCTATGAAATAAAGCTAATCTTTACATGTTAATGTGTGTTGAGTGAGAAAAATTATGCCCACAATATAAAATTATGCAACATATAATAATAGTAAAGCCATCATTAAAGCAAATAAGGCTGTTGCCTCTGAAAAAGCAAAACCTAGTATAGAATATGAGAATAATTGATTTTTTAGTGAAGGATTTCTAGCAACACCTAATATTAAACATCCAAATACTACTCCAATTCCTACTCCTGCACCGGCTAGGCCTATAGTTGCTAATCCTGCTCCAATAAGTTTTGATGATTCTAACATTATATTATTAATATATATTTTAAATTATATGGATTGATACTAAAGCTTATTATTGTTTTTATTTGAACTTAGAAATTACAATTTCACAAAATAATATAAACCGTGTCTAGTATTTTATAAAAGCTATCTTATATGATAGGTTTAGCTTACCTAGCTATATTTATTTAAGGCTACTTGCGTGTGTAAACATGCATGCAGCACACACAAAATAAATCAGCAATAGCAGCAAGTACTCTATTTTTCTGTATAGAAAAATAAAAGCCTACACAGCTACACAGATGGATCCATATAAAATCTATATACACAGCTGCACATAGATGCATATAAATACGCACTATTTATATTCAGTAAACATATTTATAAATTTTTTTTGATTTATAAAAATAATTATTTGATTGTCTACTGTCTATTTTTAAGGCATTTTTACCTAATTCGAATACAAATCCCGCAGTTATTATACCTATAAAAATAAGTACAACTATTAATCCATAAATACCATTTTCATAAACACTAATACCATATGGGTATACCACTAAAATTTCTAAATCTAATAATAGATAAACTAATGCAAATATAAAAAATTTTACACCGAATTGAGTTCTATTTTGACCAAGAAAACTGTGAAAACCGCATTCAAAAATACTATATTTTTCTTGATAAGGATTATGAGGAGCAAGTATGAAATTAAGAAGTAAAAAAACTACAGCTAAAATAGCTACAAATACAAAAAGAAAAGTTACACTACTCATTTAATTATTAAATAATATTTGTACCAATATGGTACCCATGCTTAATCATTCTTTGTTCATAAATAAAAATAATAGAATAACAAGTGTAATTGTAGAAATCACAAAAGATATAGGGCTTGATATTGCTATATTTTTATAATTAAAGTCTATTTTTTTAATTACTTTTTTATCTGTGTGTAAACCGGCACCGCTTGCATTTAATATATTACCTTTTAATACTAAATTTTCTAATAATGGATTTATTTTATATTCTGGTAAGCTAAAGAACATTTCTTTTACTATACCTAAATAATATACTCCTCCTATAACACTAGTTAATATAGCAACTAAAGATAAGAATATAAGACCTTTATCTAAAGCTGCACTTAATACCATCTGTTTTCCAAAGAATCCCAATAAAGGTGGAACTCCTGCAAATGAGAAGATAGTAATAGCTAAACTTATTGCTAAGAAAGGATTTATATAAAAATAACCTTTTAACTGGCTTATTAATTGTATAGGTGAATTATTTTTATCCATTAATTCTTCATGCTCTTTATTTTCACTTATATAACAATATAAAGAAAATCCTATAGCTATTAATATAAAGAATACATTAATATTACTTATAGAATATTGCGTTAAATAAAAAATAAATGCCTGAGTAGATTCAACACTAGATATGCTTAACGCTAAAAGTATAAATCCTACATGAGATATTGTACTATAAGCAAATAATCTTTTTATTCTAAATTGAGTTAAACCTACTACAGTACCTATTATCATTGAAAAGAATGAACTTATTAATAAAATAAATGTTCAGCTCATTTCTGTAGGTGTTTCACCTCCTAAACTATTATTAGTATAATATACTAATTGTAATAATAATATAAAGATAGAAATTTTAGCCACTATAGCTACAAATGTAGTAACTATCGTAGGTATGGCGTCATAAACATCCGGTGATCAGAAATGGAATGGTGCTGCACTTACTTTAAATAAAAATCCTATAGTAAAAATTACTAAAGAAAGATTAATATAATAAGGTGTATATCATAAATTTGTAGAAATATCACTTATACTTGTTATAATATATAGACCATCCAGATTAGTAGTACCTGAATTTGCATATAATAAACTAGTACCTAATAGAATAAAACATGAACTTAATCCTCCTAATAAAAAGTAGATTAAACCCCCTGTAGTTGATAATTCAGAATTTCTATAAATAGTACTTAATATATAAAGACCATAACTTTGTAATTCTATAGAAAGGAAAATAGATACTAAATCATTAGTTGACATTAATAATATTGCACCTGTTATAATAAATAATATTATTAAAGGATATTCAATAATTTTTAAATGTTCTCCCATTTTATTGATTATTTTTGTATTGTAATAAACAAATTTATGTAATAATAAATCTTTTATAGAAGAATATTCCGATACTCATACTTTTCTCGGATAAAAACTAGTTAATTGTAGTATTAATATACTAACTAAAAAAATAAAAATATGAAACATTTGTGAAATATTTGTTATAAGTAGTAAACCACCGTGTAAACCTATACCTTTAGTTATAACAGCTAAAGAAGACATGTCATGTAAAATACAATAAATTAATATTAATATCGCTATTCTATTAAATAGTATTGATAAATCTCGTCTTATATTGACGGCGTTAGATAATAAAACTAATAATATTGATAATATAATCATATGTTGTTGCTAATAAACGTTAATTAATTAAGGAAAATAAACTATTATATATTCAGCCTTAGGAGAAAATCGAATTCTCATCTTTAACGTATGAAATTAAGGTTTTAACCATTTAAACTACTAAGACCCATACTAAATATAGAACCTTCTTCTATATTTAATTTTATTATTGGGTAAATACTCGGAATCGAACCGAGAACCGACTATGCCACAAATAGTTGCTCCACCTATTGAGCTATATCTACCTTATGTTGAAATACTCCTATTAATAGCTTGCCCATCCTATAGATTTTATTTTAACATTAGACAGTTAATACGTACTTAACAGAAGCACAGTGCTAGACCGGGTGTTTATTTTATATATTTATTTAATTAATAACCTTATTACATAACACATACATAGCTTATGTAGCAAGGTTGAAGCTATGAATTTAATTATCCTGGAGAGATTCGAACTCACAATATTAAATACCAAAAATTTATGACCTACCCATTGGTCTACAGGATAATCCATAGTATTTTTTATGCCTTATATCACATTAAAAGTTAATTTATGGGCTAGCTAACGCTAGCGCACATTTATAGCTCTCCCCTTAGGGGAAAATACAGCATGTATAGAAAGAAGCATACATGCTTGCTTGGCTTTTCTTTTACCTTAAGGTAAAAGCGTGCGTGCATACTTCTATGAAGCAGCGGACTTTTTTTTAATATAGCTAAGCACAGAACTAACATTTAAATTTATAGTTGCAATATATGTACAAGCTATATATTATTTATATATACTATGCTTCTATCAAAACAAAGCTACATTTTATTTATTATTTATACATAGACCCTAGCTTTATTTCATAGCACACATAACTGTATAACTAAGGTATACATAACTTAAACAATAAATTATTATTATATAATATAGGTAGCAAGACTTGAACTTGCACGGCATTTATTCCATCCGAACCTAAATCGGATCTGTCTACCAATTCCAACATACCTATTAATTTGTGTATCAAGACTTATACGGTATTTTATAATACCCCCCTGTCCCCCTATTACTACATATTGCTTTCATAGAAGCATACATACCTTAGGTAAGCGGCAGTATAACTATAATATACACTACTATATAGGACTTGCAGGATTCGAACCTACATTTTAATGATTAAAAGTCATACGCATTCACCATTATACTAAAGTCCCTTACTGAATATAAAACTGGTATTTTTAAGGCTGTACTTCTATAAAGCACTTATTAAATATAATTGAATTCAATTATTGTGCTGTTATTTTATTTATAGCTCTCCCCTTAGGGGAAAATACAGCATGAATATAACTTTTTTATGTGCTTGTGGTAAGACTCGAACTTACAACCTAAATGACTTCAGCATTCCGCTCTACCAATTGAGCTTCACAGGCTTATTTGGAGATATCAGGAGTCGATCCCGAAATAATGATATGCAAAATCACAGTTTTACCAATTAAACTATATCCCCTTATAACACAAAGAATAGCTTGCGCATACATACCAGGTAAGGCAAACTTATCTATTATGTATTACATATAAAAGCTTTGCTTCATAGAAACATCCATGAAATACAGCCTCAACAAAGATGTGTTCTTTTATTTTTCTGTATAGAAAAATACAGAAATACAGCCTCAATAGTTAACTTTTTGGGAGTAGAACAGGCATTCTTGCCCTTGTGATAGGCATTCTTACCACCCTTTTACCT
This sequence comes from Ilyonectria mors-panacis, assembly GCA_002991585.1. Classification (NCBI taxonomy): domain Eukaryota; kingdom Fungi; phylum Ascomycota; class Sordariomycetes; order Hypocreales; family Nectriaceae; genus Ilyonectria; species Ilyonectria mors-panacis. Next base: position 11,540 of record PPHJ01000092.1, on the reverse strand, counting down.
TTACTATTGCTATCTCTAATCATCATTTTTTCTAAAGCTTCTATATTTAAATCTAGTTGAGATTTAACAATTCTTCTTCTATGATTTTTAGGTAAAACATCATCTTTTTCCAGTGGTTCTACTTTTTCTGTAGATAGAATCTTTCGTGTTTTTTTTTCCAGTTTCTCGCATAATAACCTCCTCCATCTCAAATGTCTTTTTCCTCATCAAATCATTCATTCTCAATAATATATGGCCTTATATTTAAAGTTACACCTGTATGAGGCTTAAATGCCCATTTAGCAGACTCTCTTTTAATAATAACATGATTAAAAGGATTTCGCCCTATACTCATATTAGATATTTTTATTGGTTTATTTTTAAGGTCATTATCTCATGTAGGAGCTATATCTAAGGAATTAGCTATATTTGATTTATATGAAAGATGCCCATTATCATGTTTATAAATTAAATCCATAAATTTTCTAATAGAATGCTCATCTTTATCATCAAAAAAATTATAGTCGTGCTTAGGTATAACCATTTCACATAGTCCTGAGTCAAAATTCATTGTAAATTTGGAATTATCATTTAAAGTATCGATAATACTATAGACTTCACAGTTATGAGGGTGAAGATTGGTAGTATTTTTATAACCAAATATATTGCTGTCGGGTCTGATCTCAAAAAATTCGAAAGTAAGTCTGTTAACAGACATTCCATAAACAGAAGAGATAGTCCCTCCCTAGCATTGGGACCCATAAAAAAATATTTACTACCTATTCTTCTGATTAGATCTTCTCTAGATTTATTTAAGGGTAACACAAATTCATGACTCAAATTACCTAATCTATGACAATACTCCTGAAAGCCTTCAATAACTCCGTGTTTATAAATACTAATATAAGTAGAGGAAGTAAAATCTGGCGATCATAATGAGCGATCTACAGTTTGAAGTCTACGGGCATATAAATAACGATATCCTGAATTTGGGTCCGATTTACCCATAGTAACATGATTATTGTTTAGAGCATTTTCGATACTATTTTTGAAGGCTATGAATTCCTCAGCTGTATTCTCTTCCCCCGCTGGCTGTTCACGGGATATAGCCAATTCCTTAGATAATTTTTTACGAGCTTCCTTCATCAAAGCATGAATAGATTGTTCATCTTTAAATTTATCTTTTCATCCTTCATCATACATTTTATATTCATTTCCATTAACAGTTTCTGTACCTTTAATAAGAAATAAATTTAAAATTACTCTAAACATTCTATCAGCCCATAATTCATTCATTACACCCCTTTTAATATTATTTTGATTGTTTACCTTAAAACTCGCAATAGCATTCTTACCTGCCATTTCCTTAATGACTTTAACTGAGTTACGGTATTTATTATAATTAAATTCCTTTAATCTTACCATACTATCCTCGGATATTTTATAATAATCCCCTACTGTAGTGTTTTGCTTAAAACATTCAGGCTCCATATATTGAATTGAAGGTCTTCAAACTCTAAAAAGACCATTAGTACCTAAAGATTCAGCTTGAGTAAAAATCATATAACCATTACTTGAAGGAGCGCCTACAGGTAAAAGAAGATTATATTTCATTTGTAATATCTCTCTTATATCTCTTATCTTTTGTTCAGACTCTGTAGTTCCATCTGGTAAATAAAAAGACGGCATAAATATAGAACCTGCTGAATCATTTCTATCATTTCTAATTATAGTGATAATTAAAAAACCTTCCTTTTACAGTTTGCAGAACTGAACCATAAAAAAGTGGATTACTAAAATAACTATAGGGTTTTATTCCTCAAAAATCAGGGGATCTTTTTATATCGTTATGTTTTTGATAGTAAGCCATATTAAGTATAGGTGAATCTCTTAGTTTTTCTCTGTGTTCCATTGCTATACTTTCATATTCAGGTTTCATTTTTAGATACAATTTCTCCGGCATAGTTGTTATATTCATAGTTTTTAAACCTATATAGTATGGATGAGGGGTCTTAAACCCTAGATTTGTAGTTTTTCAGGTAGAAACGTATTTTTTGGTCCCTTCATTGGTATGATAATGGATGTATCCTCTATTGCACGCATCCTGCAATACAGGGGCGAGTGCCACAAATGATGTTATAATTGCCATGGCTTCCCCGCCTGTACATTTTAGAGTTAAGGGTTTATACGCTGTACTTGACAAAGGATGTCTACACTTATTGGGCTTTACATATAATAGGTAATAACCTGATAATATGGAGAGTAAAGCCATAAATACTGTTATTGTTAAAATATATACATAATAATAATTATGTATTATATAATTTATACTTAGTATATAAGTTATTCTATATAAATTTATATTGTTTATTACAAATTTATTATATATATAATAATCATCTGATGTTATATCTTCTTTTTTTATTTTTTTCATGGCTAGGTTAAAAAAATAATTATAAAAGGGAAGAGGTAATATTAATATTAACCCGTTGGATACTAAATTATCATTATTACCCATTAGTAGCATAAAAATTGTACTTCTGAGAATTATTATAATAAAGACGGAAAGAATTATCAATTTTAGAAATAATAATATTATTTTTTCTATATTATCTAATATTTTTTTTATTAAATATTTTATACAAGCTTTAATGGCTACAAACGATAATTTAGAATTGGGATTAGATAAATTAAAAATTAAATGTTTTTCATAAAAATTTAACACAAATGCTCTTGTGTAAAACCATAGCCAGTATATTTAAAATTACAAAATTTATATTATTTATTATAAATAACGTTGATATTGTACCTAATCCCACTAAACTTATTAATATAAAAGATTTAATTTCACAAATAGATCTGTAATTTGCTATAACAGCATAACAGGTACCATTTACCGAGTATTTTATTTTCATTAAACCTAAATTCACTGAAATATATATTCTACGCTTTTTGTATATAGTTCCGTATCTATATTTATATATACATTATTACTAATTAATACTAGTAAGAGTATATAGACTATACTATAAAATAACCCATATAATAGGGTATCTTTATTAAATTCTAAACTAGGTGTAAATAGAAAATTATTTACTTTAGTTATAAAATCGACTATTTTTATAGTTTTGATAGTCATTGTTGTTTTTTTTTTTCATTACGCATAATAAATTTTTTTATAGCTTTAAATGACATATTTTACACCACCGAGACGACTTGAACGTCTACTAAGTATATATAAAATATACTTAGTGAACCATTACCGGAAGTTTGCTGAGCTGTTAATAAGGGATAACTAGCCAAGAGCTATCCCCTATTATATGAGCCTGAAAATATAATAATTTATATATATATATTTCATTTTAAGGCTATCTGTATACATGTATGCATGCGTACTTGATATATACTTGATGTAAGTATCTCACCCCTTTTCAACTACTATTTTAGCCATCTTCATTTATTATATTAGCGAAGCATGAGTTAAACTTAATTTATAACTATATTTTTTTTTAAGCTGCGTGCTGTATTTCATAGAAGCCAACTTGCTAAATTTTTTTAGGATTAAATAAAAATTTTCATTATATGCTATGAAATAAAGCTATTCTTTTTACTCAACCCGAGAATATCGTCCTATTAAGCTGAGGTATATTCAGAATTAAAAATGATTTTCAAGCTGTGAAAATCTCTTAAACCGCAGCGGTTAAGTAAGGTTACAGCAAATACACTGGCACTACATTAATTAACCAATCAGTTTTGAGAGAGGCTAATACCCCTCTCATTACTGATATCCAAAACAAAACCGAAATTCTGCGCTGCGGGTGTTTTTTAGGCTGCTTGCGTATGTATACACAGATCAAAAAATCAGCATGGAACGTAGGTATAATTCTCCATTCCGATCTTACACATAAGTTATTTCATACCTATACTTTTTTTATATATATATGCTATGAAATAAAGCTATGAAAAAATCAGTATACAGTAGATATAAAACATTTCTATACCTCCACAAACCCTTTTCAACTATATTGAGATATAATAGAGGAGACACTTGATAATCTATTTTAAATTAAAGATATTACATTAAAGCTGCGAAGCAGCACATATATAAAAAAGAAACTCTTTGTTCCTATCTATTACCCGAAAAAGGACTTGAACCTTTAAGGCTTAGAGCCTACGAAGCTTAAGTTCGTTGTGTTTACCAATTTCACCACTCGGGTTTATCTATACTGATATTTGCTGGCTCTATGAAATACCGCTCGCTATATTTCATAGAATATGTCTTTATATAAATTTTCATTCTTATTCTCTAAATGATCTAATGATCAGATTATCTATTATTTATCCTTATTTTTTAAATGACCGAATACATCCGACTGATCATGTATTATTTACATTCTCTAATAAATTTAATACAGATTATTATGTTGATTTATTCCTGCATGCAGTATTTCACAGAAGCATGCCAGAAAAAAGACTTTAGGGCTAAAGTGACTTGAACACTTATAATTACTGTTATGAGCAGTACACTTTACCTATTAAGTTATAGCCCTACGCGGGTACAGGATTTGCACCCATAGCTTTCGGGCATGAGCCGAATATGTTATCTATTACACTAACCCGCTATAGACTAGACAGGGATCGAACCTGCGATGGTAGCATTGAAAGAGCTATGTCTTACCACTTGACTACTAATCCTTTTTAGGAATAGCAAGCCCAATGCAAGTATCGCACTTGCTTCTATTGATTAAAACAATTGCATTACTTTTATGCTAATCAGGCGTTTATTTTTGAATGATATATTTATAAATAGTAATTTATGAAATTAGTACTTTATTCTTAAAAATCTCAGGATTCGTACGGATAAAGCCTATAAAGAGTTTATATATAGCTCTTCGTAATAATCTATTACGCATATTTAAGAAATATCTTAAGATAAGCTTCGTGCCTATATGCTTTCAGCACTTATCTTTAACCAACTTAGCTTTCCTGCCGTGCCTATGCTATACATTTATCTTAGTGAAAGAAACATCCCTATGTATAAAAATACAGATATAAATAATATTATTTATATTTAATATTTGGGCACATAGACAACAGGTAAACCATAGATTAGTAACTATTATTTAACCCTTTTACAAGTTTAATTCTTCCTGTTCCTTTCGTACAAAAGTTAGTTCTTATTATATTCTAATTCCCCCTAGAAGATAGAAACCATACTGTCTCACGACGTATTTAACCCAGCTCATGTAACTTTTTAATCGACGAACAGTCGCACCCTACATAGTTCCTGCATCCATGAGGATAAGTTAAGCCGACATCGAGGTGCCAAACCGCGCACTCATTTTGTACACTCTTGCGCAAATTAGCCTGTTCTATGTGTTATCATAAAGAGCGCTATGCCCCTATTTCCATTTTTTTCAAAATGGTTCAGACTATGTCTTCATTTTTATTTTATATATATTTTTTTTTTTAGTATGGCTATACTATACAGCCAATATAATAATTAGCTAGTTATTTACCACCTATTCAACCTTTTACTGCAAAAGCTCCAATACGACGTTTTGATTTAGTTATTGAATAAGTTACATTTGATTTAGAATTACCTCTAAACAAAACTGAACTTAAACCTTTAAAAGAAGAATCTATATTTTTCAATCCACCTTTTCATTTTAATGAATATATAGATCTATCCGCTCTATAACGTTTAGTTAATCTTCCTTTAACTTCTAATCTTATACCTCCCATATATTTTGTATCCAACAGAATCGTAGATTTTATTATGGATAGCGCTAGCTGCGTTTTCCACTGTATTCATACGGTATATTCCTACTGACTGCGGAGCAGCCTGAGCTACTAATAAATTAGATAGATTATTATGTGTGATATTAGAGATTATTTTTAAATCTTTATGTACTGCTTCGAAGCCGCTGGTATTATTATGTGATGCAAGCAACCCATTACCTTTAGATCTTTCTTTAATAGTATTTACATTAGGTAAATATGCTCTATTTAAAATACTAAACATATTTTTAATATAATTTATTCTTTTTTTTCTCATTTTTAATGCTAAAGCATTAGTAAAAAGATCTGTATTATATGCAACAGATTTTAAATTAATTATATTATATTCTATATTCTTTCCTATAATTTTATTAAGTATATTACTTAATACAGGTAAAAATATTGAATTATTAAATTTATATTGATTAAGAGAATATAATAAATCATATTTTCTTAATAATCTTAGATGTTTTTTTGCGTATTTATTAAGAATAATACCTCAAACTTTTTTTAAATAAAGATTTTTGAATTTTATAAATTTATTTACATATTGTAATTTATATTTTATAAATTCTTTTTTTCTTATTACATCATTTATAAATATACGATCGCTAGCTGCATATTTATGTTTATTTAATATATTATAAATTTTATGTATATTATTTCTATATAATAAAAAATAACGTTTAGCTATTAATCTTTTACTTATTTTTTTGTTTATTTTTAAGTATTTTTTTTTTAATACATTTTTTTCTCTATTTATAGTATACAAAGTAATTATTGCTTTACTATTAGTATGTTTAATTTCTGCATTACTTACATGTATTCTTCTTAACAGATTTCGTCTTCTTTTAAGTAATATAAATTTAGATCCTGTGTATTTATTATCTTTAAAATATAAATTAAAATAACCTTTTATTATTTTATTAATATTTAAATCATTAACCGGTATATTTTTTAATGTGTTTTTATTAAAAGAATATATAGTATTTTTTCATTCTTTAGAAAAAGAAGGTAAATATTTGGTCATTCCCACATCTCCTAATTTTCTTTTTAAAAGTATTGTTTTAGAATTTTTTCTTAAATTATTATTAAAAATTGTAGCGCTAACGCGCATTTTTGTATTATTATTTATTATATTTGATTTCATATGTAAGCTATATATTATTTGTTTTATTTTTTTTTTAATATATATATAATAAAAATGTTGGGTGTTAAAAAGGATTATTGTTTATTGCATATAACTCACCTTATAGTCGTTGAACGTTTTTATCTTATAATTTATGCTAAGATAAATTTCGCTTCAAATTTACTAATAGCTTGCGCACAGTAATTTTTGAAATTTACCCAATTTATTTATTAATTATTCTATTTATGTGCTTGCTTTATTTCATAGAGGCACGCACTATTAAATAACGCACGCTATACTTTTTTTTATTATATATAAAAAATTAGCATGCAATGCTTATACATGTTCCATGAAAGTTATACAAATATTGTATGTAAGCATACAACATAAAATAAAATATTAAAGGACAAACATCCCTAGCGTAGCTTTTCCAATAATCCAAGATCTTTCCTTGTTGCATCTTGTGATCCTATGCCCTGCTTACGCAACTGTAAGATTTGTTGATAATCAAACAGTAAGGCAAGATTAAGCCGTTGAGCTTTTTAGATATTTTAAACATAACTATTATATTAATAATAGTTAAAAAACATTTAGTCACTAAGTACATAATGTTTTTAATTATCTCTAATTTCTATATAGTGAAAATCCTACCTTTTTTTAAATATATATACAACTAATGTACATATAAATAATTTTATATGATTAAAAATAGTTAAACTACCTTAAATCGCAAACAAAATAATTTTAAATTATTAGACACTCCTGTTTACTCTTTACAGGGTCTGTGCCCCACATAAACTGTCCCCTAGCGATAGTTCCTTACCAAAGGGTACTTATATTATAAAAATAAGCTGAACTAGGTTGATTTACTAAAATGATTTTTTTATAGCCATAGCTATAAACATCTCATAATCCTAAACCAATTCATTCATATGAAAAAAAAATAAAGGATTCTCATTGTCATCTAGTCAATTACCTTATAATCTGAAAATTGTTTATCATCATACTCTATAATTAGTGACAGTAAAGCTGCATAGGGTCTTCTCGTCTAACTAGAGGTAAACTGTATCTGCACAGCTATTCCAATTTCACTGAGTCAATCATAGAGACAGCTGTTGTATCGTTACATCATTCATGCAAGACCGCATTTAACGGCCAAGGCATTTCGCTACCTTAGGACCCTCACGTTAAGGCCGCCTTTAACCGGGGTTTCCGTCTACATCAGATATTAGTATATCCAATTATATCTGTTAACCAGCCGGCACCGGGCAGACATCACACTCTATACTTAGATTTTTAATCTTTCAGCAAAGTGCTGTGTTTTAATTAAACAGTCGTACAACACTATTTCATGCTTCTTCCTCTTTACTTGATATTAATCAAGAATAATGAGCTCTCCTTATCCCGAAGTTACGGTAGTCAATTTGCCGAGTTCCTTTATGATTGTTAGCTCATTTACGCCTTCGTATTCTCTACTAGCTTACTTGTTTCAGATTCTAGGTACGGTTACTTTTCATTTATATACATATATATATAAATATATTACTATTTTTCCAGTACATTTTTCACTTAAAATGTCGTCCTTAGTAATAAAGATTATCTCATCGTTTAAATCTTTAGATAATATAAACTTAGAGGCCGTTACTTAATTACATCCATAAGCTTTAGGCGGAAAATTTTCTTTTAGTTACTCATGTCACCATTATCGCTTGAGTTAAATTTTGGCAGTTTTGCATGCGTGCATATTTTTAAGGCTTCGTAAGAAGTACACATAAAAAATCAGCATGCCCACACATAATTTCATTTAAAAAATAAAAATCATAATTTAGCTCAACGTTCTGCTACCCCATTTAATTATAATAAATTTATTATTATAAATTATCATGGACAAGGTTTCGGTATATTGTTTAGATCCGGTAAATTTTCGATGCTTTTAAAACTTAACAAGCGCTCTGTTACGAGGTCATAAAATTATGGCTGCTTCTAAGCCTATCTCCTTGTCGACTTTAATAAAAACCTTCTTAATTTCACTCAACAAATAATTTAGGAACCTTAACTCTTGTTCTGGGCTGTTTCCCTTTTGACATACAACCTTATCATTCTATGTCTGATAATTTAAGATATATCTTTGCCATTCCGAGTCTGCATACTCACGGATAAAATCTTCATGATCCCCCCATTTGTACAAAATAAAACATTTAATGTCTTGTCTGAGATTAAATTCTGTACCTGCTAAGATATTATACTTAAATTGCCTACTATTATAGGTTTCGCAGAAAACCAGCTATCCTGGTCAGTATTGTCTTTCACTACACCTACCATAATTCTTCCGAGATTATGCTACAATCATCGGTTCGGACTTTTATAATCCTGATTATGGTAAAATCACCAGGCTTCGGGTCTAACTTTAGACACTTTACGTTATTTTAACGCTCGGTTTAACTACGTCTATTCTCGCATCTAATGTTAACTTGGTGACCCATTATGCAAAAGGTACGTTCTAACTTTTTTAATTTTCCGAACTGCTTATAAAATCACTATTTTTCTTTTAGTTCCCTCACGGTACTTTTCACTATCGCTTATATATTATATTTAGCCTTTGAGGAAGGTTCCCCATTTAGTTTAAACAGTTTATTAACCATTTTACTTTTTAGGCTTATCTATTTTAGCTCACGCTAATCATAGAATCTCTTTTGATTTCTTTTCTAAAGTTACTAAGATATTTCAATTCACTTCGTTTATTATTTAATTTCTCTTAGAGTTGATATATATCATATACATGTATATAAATAATTCTCTTTAATATATAGCTTAAATTCTATAATAATTTCTTTCCATACTTGTATAAATTATATAAACATCATTAATGCTTAATTTATATAATTATAATTTATATATCAAGTATAAATAGTATAAAAATATTTTGTTATTTTTATAATATATTATATTTTTTTATTTCTTTTTGGCTTTTCTTTTTCCGTATAGAAAAATTCACGCCTGTGTATGCATGTATGTTTACACATACAGAAACTATACACTTATTTATTCAAATTAATGAATCTTATTGCCTTATAAGGCTATTATGATAGTATTATTTTGCTAGCTATATTTTTTATATGTGCTATGAAATAAAGCTATTAAAAAAATCAGCACACAAAAGTACATCAACATAATATTTAACTATCCTCAAAATTTCATTTTGATTCAAAGTTTATCTCTAATAATTCTAAGTATCGGATTATCATGATTCGAACATAACTAGTCTTCGTCCCAAACGAAGTGCCTACCCAAGCCGGCCCTAATCCGTAATATACAAATATATATTTGAGGCTGGTGAAACATATAGAAGCAATGCATATAGACGTGCTTCTATGAAATACTGCTAGTCAGCCACCCTTAGAATCAGTTATACCTACCAATAAGCAGCAAAGCAGCCTTAGCTTTAACAAGAGTACTTGGACTTGAACCAAGAATTTGAAGGTTGAAGCTTCCTATTTTGCCAATTAAACTACACTCTTCAGAGAATATCCGATTTGAACGGATGTGGTTAGAATATAACCTAATAAGACTCAAGCTTACCGCCTTAAACCGCTCGGCCAATTCTCTTTATCAATATTTAGCTTGCTTCGTAATTTAGGTGAGCTAAAGCTATATGTGTGTGTTTATTTATAAATATAGTTTAGTTTGATATGTAAGCTGTCAATCTATGTATATGTAAACATGTTTTTACACAATACATATTCTATAGAGGCAAAGTATGCTTCGCTAAGCTAATAGTATATTTTCATAATAATATGTTCACCAATTCATGATAATTCCTCAGCGGATCGAACGCTGATATCATTCTTATCAAAAATGCACTCTACCATTTAAGTTAAGGAATCTTATTTACACATATATACTTATAATATTTATATACGTGCTATGAAATAAAGCTACTAAAAAAAAATCTTAAGTAATTAATTATTTATCTTTTAAAGTAATAAGATGCGTGCATACTTTTTTCTACACAGAAAATGTGTGCTAGCGTTAGCTAAAACATAACATTATTTTTATTAATGTGAAGAGTTTTAGCTTGCGCAGCCAGTATTTTAGTGCTAGAAATATTTAAATAATTAGCTGTTTATTTGTGCTTATGTATGCATGTTTACACACGCAAGCCAGAAGAAAAAATGTACTTTATCTATTTAAGATAATAATGTTGAAAAATGAAGGATTTGAACCTTCAACTTATTGTGTGTAAAACAATCGCTCTACCATTGAACTAATTTTTCTTTTTTCACCTTTAATTGTTATTATTATAGCCCCCACCATTGCTAATAGTAATATAAAACTTGCCATAAATATTCACATATTATAACTTGTATATAATATGTTACCGATAGCCGAAATATGACTAGTTTCTGCCATATTTCCATCTCAATTACTACTTGAAACGAACATAACGTTTGCATTATTTATATTTGTATTTTTATTTATATAATTTACTACATCAGTGTACTTATTTCAAGGCAAGTAGTAAATTATTGTATTTAATTTATTACTGTAATTATTTAATATTGCCATATAATATGGTAATAATTGGAATAATGTGAAATTAGTTAATAATGTTATAAATAACCCTAAAGGATACTATTTTATTATTACTTTG
>PPHJ01000091.1:0-15205 GCA_002991585.1 Ilyonectria mors-panacis | reverse complement strand
TACAAGCTGCAAGTTTCTTACTGTAGATTATATTAGGCGGCGAGTAATGACATAGGTAGTATGGGAGAAGCTGGCAGTATTAATTAAGTAGACAAGGCTTACCAGCGGAAGTGTAGAGAGAGTCAAAAAGGACCCGTATTCTTGAATATCTCACTCTACCTCTAATCTTAATTGCTCGTTTCTGACTACTAGATGTATGAAAGTGCGATGCCTATACTTGGTCTATTTATGATCGCTTTCTCATCTTGTCCTTCCCTCCCATCCGCGTACACGCTAGGTACCCGCCTTTCAGCACTGGGGACACCCTGAAACACCAGATTCCTCACAATGTTAGCGTCGAGATCGTAAGGGAAGCTTCATACCTCCCTTATACAATCCACCACCTACAACTGCCATCACTGCAGCAAGTGATAAAGCAATGGTCGATAGTTGAAAAAGTGGATTCCTCCACGACTCGTCCGATTTGCAGCCTACTTTGGGCAGGGTTTGTCGCTGATCAGAGCTCGAGAGAATGTAGTCGTCCCAAGCAACAACTGATACCAGCTGCTGATACTCCACAACATTCCCATACCAATTATTTGTGATAACACCAGCGTCGTTCTTGTACCAACTGCTGCAATTGGGGTCTGCAAACGCCGTCTTGGAAAGTCTTTGTTGGACCTCGGCATTGTATATTTGCGAGACTTCGCGGATTCGGCAGAATTGATAAAGAGGACCCCTTCGCTCGGGCCGATAGGACAGACGAGATAAGGGTACCAATATATCTTGACTGTGCTTCAATCATCAGGATGATGGAGTTGTGGCCAAATTTGTGTTCGGCCCGTAGAGCATGGTGAAATTGGGTAATGCCTGAACCGTCATTCCTAGATATGCCCTAGCACCATTCTGGTCGCTCCAGAGCTCATCCACAAGTTGCCCACCGGCGCCGTATATCTTCATGGGAAACATGAACTGGGTAGTACGGAAGCCGGTGGCAAGCACTACCATGTCAAACTCATATTCTCTGTCCGTAGAATTGATGCCTTCGGTAGTAAACGTTTCAATAGGGCTCGTCTCGAGTGTGACGTGAGGTTTGTTCATTGCAACGTAGAAATCGTCCGAGAGCAGCACTCTCTTGCAGCCCGGTGGATAGTTCGGAGTCAAAGCTTCTCTCAGATTGTCGTCAATAGGAATCTGCTGCTGCATCATCTCTTGACAAAGTTGTCGAGCATAGGCGTTTCTATCGGAGCCTGTAATTGAAAAGTCATGAAATGTCTCCCTGAAGTCCATTAACATCCTGCGGTACTGCTTTCGAACGAGTGGCGCATAGCGGTATATGTTCTGCATCAAAGTGCTGATAGGGTGGTCCTGACGCGGGATAATCCAATTTGGGCTGCGTTGAAAAACAACAACGGATGAGGCAGTTTTGGCAATCTCGGGGATTACTTGAACTGCCGAAGCACCGTTTCCAATGACTGCGATCCGTTTGCCACTGTAGTCGTAGCTGGAATCCCATCGAGCCGTGTGCATCATCTTGCCTCCGAACGAGTCTATGCCCTCTATCGCAGGGTACTGTGGGTAGTTGAGCTGGCCTACTGCTGAAATCAAGAAATCCGACGACAAGGTGTAGGATTGAGCATATTCGGCATCTTTTCCACCGAGGACCTGCACTTTCGTGTTCCACTTATTGGCTTCATCATCCCAGCGGGCTTCTTCTACGAGACTGTTGAAGCGGATGTGACGGAATAGATTCCATTTCTCCGCAACTCCAACCAAGTAGGCATGGATTTCTTCATGCCCGGGATACATTGTGCTCCAATTGGGGTTTGGTTCGAACGAGTAGGAGTACAAGTGACTCCAGACTACATTATAGGAGGATTAGTCAACATGTTGATAGGACCATGAAGGAGAGGAGAGCGGAAGACTGATGAAGTTGAATGGTTGGCGCTTAGGACCCCAGATCAACTACACAGGACATTAACTCAGTGGAAAACTTACTATCACAGCAGCACCCAGGATACTGGCTATCACTCCATGTTCCACCAACCCTAGAACCCTTCTCGAGAATGATGAAGTTGCGACTGTGATTTCTTCGTATCATATCAATGGCGAGGCATATCCCTAAAAGACATCAGCATATCAGTCTCAAGGATCACACCAGCACTGAGGCCGATTACCTGATATCCCAGCGCCGATGATCACCACTGCCGCTTCATTGCCACTAGGACGAATACCCATGTTATCGACGAGGTTCTTGGTGACAGGCGAGGCGCTGGCTGCCCAAAATTTCGATAAATTGGAGAAGCCGGGGACAGATCGTAATGAGGAATTTCAGAGAGCTTCTAAAATGCGACGATAGCCGGAATGACTGAGTTTATGTGACGGCAACGTCAAAATACCAGACGGTGAATTATCCATGACCTATTTATCTAGGATAGCAGCTGCATTGGTTCTTCCAACTAGGTATCGAAACTCCGCAACGGGTTGCATCACATGCTGCAACTTCGGAGCCATCGGGAACAGTCAATGCGTGGTCACCCAGTTGCTCGTCGCACAAGCGAAGGAGGAGTGAATCTGGCAAAAGGGCCTGGCACCTTAAGCGGCGCTGGAGTGGGTTTGCCGCACACACCAATCACCAGTCACCATTGACAAGTGTGCGATTCGCACATCCACAACCCCATGCGACCTAACCACGTTTGCCACGGCACTAATAACTGTTCAAGACCCACTAGCCTCGGCTTGAGCCAAACGTGACTAGTCGAGCCGGGATGATGTGAAGTGCCATTCTGCTTGATAGCGGCTTGATGGTATGGAAATGCGAGGTTGGTGTCTCTCCTCTGTGGTTTACCACTAACTTATCGACAGAACAAGCAAATCGGCCAGAGCCGCTTTCTTCATCATGTCAATCGGATTAGCAGGTGCCGGATTGAAGATTTAGCTAGAGAGCGAAGTCTTACGGCAAAGTTGTCATGTACGATGGCGAGGAGAGTAGGCCATAAGCCGGAGTAGGACCAGCTGCACACCGAATCGGCAAATTTTCATCTACAAGGCAGATAACCGGGATATTGTTCGAGTTGAAAGGGCCTTGAGAAGACTGAGTTTGGGAATGCTCGGATTATAGCTGTCTTGATGGTTATGGTGCCAATCTTACTCCGGCGCTGTAGAGCAGTTTAACGGGTTATTTTTATAACCATGGTGGTCTCAAACTAACCGAATCACATTTTGACAGGTTCTTTGCTGCTCTAATTGATGCTTGCATGTTACAGCCCAGAACTCTTAGATACGCTGCTGATTTACGGCAAGGCAACCAGTGCATTGTGTGGTGCGGCGGTTGAAGATGCCTTGTCATGACAACATATGATCAGGAACGATGCAAAAGACGTCGAGGGTCTTTGATTTAGAGGCACTGATATCCATATTTATTTAGAAAAGCTTTGAGTTTATGTAATTTGAACCATCAAAAGAAAGTAGCCCAGATGAAACTTCCATCAAACTCTCTGGGGTAGCACTAAGCAGGTATCAAAGGCCTGAACCTGACCAAAACCAACACTCGCGACGCATTGGCCTAAATTCTGTTCTGGAAATGACATTTGGGTTGCACCAGGCCCTACGCTGAACTCGGAGGAATGTGACTGGGCAACTTTGATATCATCGGCAAGTTCTGGGAACAACATAAAGAATTGTCTCTCCATTTGCCACGTAGTGAGGTCCTGGAGCTGATTTTCGAACAAGGTTGAGAAGTAGAAGCGGCCTGTACAAAGGTGGACAGCATACATATCCTCGAAAGGAAAAGGCCACATGAATCGAAAGTATTTTGAAAAGCACTCCCAGAAGTCGTCAGTGAGCCAGTGTTCTTTCGACAGGACGAGCCGCTCTCGTATACCAGGCCTTTTTTATCATATATGTTAGCATTTCGCCGACCAATGGGGGATCGTGGAGTCCGTGGTCATAGACAGGGCAGATGGTCTGATAAGTAGCTGCCGAGGAACGTACCAGGCAAAAAAAGTCTGTAATTTCATCATGAGGGAACATGGATTGCGTTGGTCTGCCGTAGTCGGATTAGCAAGAGGTACATAAAACCAGCCTGCAGCGGAATTGACACACCTGGGTCTGTACCAATGAGGGAGCTGATCCAGCCGTTTACCGCATACCTTGAACTTGAAAGAGTCAATGATAAATCTGAGCATGCTTGCGGGGCGTAGAGATATACTAACCAGGGACATCTGATGAATCATCCATAGCATAACCAACCGGGTTATGTGACTGGCCCTCCGAAAAATCAAATCATCACAGCGCTGCAAGAGTCTCCAAAGCGGGCAAACCTTGCCATGAGACCCCAAAGCGTCCCACCCTTCAGTGATGGCACAAATCAACGCGTTCTGATTGATCTGGTCGTCAACACATATTTCGGCTTTCTGGAATTGTCGGACATTCTTCAATGTCTGAGTGAAACCCTGTAGCGCGCTTGTTGTCAATAGGGTAGGGTCAATATTTGGCCCTAAAGTAATAATATCTCTTTGAAATTGAAGACTTGAAGCCGTAGTAGTGTTGCTCAAGTGATCAGGGACATCTGATTAATGATTGAGATGCATCGCCAACTCGCATTAAGGGCCATGGCAACCGCCCTGAATTGGGAAATGGTGTTCGCTACTCCATTCCCTGGCTGGTTGAAGTATACCTATCGAACTTTCCGACAGGATATAGGAGACCCCTCCAGTCACGCCATCATGTGTCTGATGGTTGGAATTACCATCACTTGACTGTAAAGCGACAGGGTCTGTACATACTAAGTTAGGGTCAGCAAGCAACGATAAAAGCGGAGAGGGAATAGAAAGCGGGAACAATCTTGTTGAAGTAGGGTATCCTTACTTATTTAATTGTCCACCAAGTTTGAATCCTCATTCCACTCGCCAAGCGGTTTCCTTTGCTTGAGTCGGCTATCCGATTCACCAGCGAGGACACACTGAAGCTTAGCTTCCAGCTCGGTAATGCGGGTCAGCGTCGACTGCCTGTGCTTTCGACTTCTGATTCTATCAACCTCCCGTTTCCTTAAACGCTGGGACTTGGTGAGACTGCGTCCCGATGCCCATTCCGGAGTAGCCGGGTCGCCCGGACTTGCCCTAGGCCGTCCATTTTGTGCAGGTGGACTCATACCGTGGAATCGAATGGTCGACCAGGCCTAACTGCAGCAAGGGGAGTCGCCTTTGTGGTAGAGAATAGTCGTACGGTATGGGACATACAGGTCAGAGGTCAGGGAACAAAGGGAACGTGGAAGGTGGATGTACACAAACTGAGGGTTAGCAGCTAGCTTCCCTGAGGGTTGGGCCATTTTGCAGGGTTTAAAGTGGGGCGGAAAAAAGCTTGGCAGTAGGATGCAAATAGCGATTTAATTGGCTTGAAGGCTATATTTGTGGAGCAACCCACAGATAGGATTTATTCTACTGTAATTAAAATAATATTACAGTACAAACTTAATCCTCTATTATTTTCCTACAATCTATTATCAATATATTATTATAATGAGTGGCTTAAGTGATATATTTAAATAGAATACTAACTACTCTAGAGAAAATAGCTCTTCCGACTAGCTATAGAAGGAATAGAAATTTATTAAGGGGAGTGAATTTAATAAGATAAGAATAGTATAATATATTAATAATATATTACTAATATATTAGATAGTAGAGTTTAGAGTTTAAACTAGCTATACTAAAAGAACTAATTTTAATCTTAGTAGCTTCTATAAGATTAGGTTATAATACTATTTAAGATACTGCTACTATAGTATTTTAAATATATTATATACCTACTATTCTAATTTAGCTAAAATTATTAGAAACTGATATTAGATATATAGTATTTACTAAGTTCTTATCTTAAGAGATAAAAAAGAAACTATAGAAAATAGTAAGACTATTTATATATAATAAATTAATAATTATTTATTAATATATTATAGTTCTAATACTTTTTTAAGTAAAATTAGCCTTTAGAATAAATCTCTTTATATTTTCTTAAATTTACTTTTTATATATATTATAAATATAAATATATAGAAGTAAAGATTTATAAGTATTTTAATTCTAAATTAAGAGATTAATATTACTTTAAGATAACTAATACCTATTAAAATCTTTAGAAATAGCAGTAATAAGAATTAAGTATAAAAAGCACTAAAAGAGATATTACTATATTAGTTATCTTTAATCTATTTATAATATATTACTAATTTATTCTTATTTAGATAGATATAGGCAATACTTACTAACTATTAGTATTATTAAAACTATATAAAATTAACTAGTAGTTATATTAATATATATTAGCTAGTCTTTATTAAGAAAGATATATAGATAAGTTTATTTATAAATATATTAATAATCTATTAATAATCTATTATTAGTATATTATAGGACTATATCTTATTAAAATCTACTATTAGTATTAACAGTATAATAATAACTATTAGTATACTATTATACCTTTTTAATTTAGCTAGAATTTATTCTTAATTAAGAATATTATCTTAGGGCTTAAAAATATAGTAACTCTACTAAAAGATACTTACTATACTATTAATAGAACTATACAGCAGAAAGTAGAATATAATAAGTATAAATTATTAATTAATTATAAATATATTGCTAATCTATTATAGATATTATCTATATTCTATTTAGTCTTAATAAGATTATATAAGTAAAATATAAAGTTATTTAAAAAGTCTTTATTTCTTATAATCTAATAATTCTATATCTTCTTATTATATCTTATAATATTTATAACTATCTACTACTACTACTATTAAAAATTCCTATTAATATTCTTATTAAGCTATACAAAACTATTACACAACAGAAATATCTACTAGATTTATTAAGTATATAACCTTAGTTTATTAATAATATATTACTAATAGATTAAAGATCTATAGGCTTAATCTCCAGATATTAAGAATCTTTATAAGAGCTATAATAGCAGAAATCTAGCTTAAGTCCATTTAAATCTAACAAATATTAGCTAACTTTAATATCTCTTCTGCAGTTAGTAGGCTATCTACTTTCCCCTTAAAGTCTTATAGCTTAAAGCTTATTATAAGTATCTTACTTATTATAAGAATAATAATTAGCAGGTAAAAGTTATCAGAATATATTAACAATAGATTATTAATAGATTATAGTACATTTAGATTTTTAAAGATAATAAAACTAATCTTTTAATTATTATATTTTATTATAAGTAGGTTTAGCTTCTTAAAGATCTAAACTTTTTTTCCTTTTAGATTAATATAAATTATAAGTATATTACTAGTAAGACTAATTATAAGATTATCTAAAAAACCTATAATTTAAGAAGTAAAGATAAATATATAAAAACTCCATAATCTATTAATAATACACTAACAATCAATTAAAGTATTTCTAATTCTCCAAGCTATTATAAACTCTTAATCTGCTAAAGCCTATTAAAATCTTTACAGTAAGATCTTTAACTTTATTACTACTAAGTTTTCTATTCAACTAAAGTAGTATTATCTTTATTATAAAGAGATTTAAGATATTACTCTTAATTAAGATTAAACTAATATAAAAGGTAATTAATTCATAATATATTATTAAATTATTACTAATACTTTTAGGCTTAAGAGAGTATCTTTATTATAAAGTTAATAGTATATATTAGCTATAGCAGATTTAAGTAACCTTATATATTCACCTTTATTATATTTATTTTAAGTAAGATATTAATAAGTTAAGTTTCTAAGATTATAATTAATTACTAATTTATTATTAGAATAAACCTATAATAAGCTTAAAAACTTTTCTCAAAACGTAAACTTAATATATTAACTTATACTCTCTCTTAAAGATACTAAATCTAAAGAGGCTTATTTTTAAATATACTATCTATTAATAATAAGTTTATATTCTTTTTATACTTTATAATATATTACTAATACATTATTAATAGCCTACCCTATACTTACCTATTAAGTTTAATATAAGCAAAAGCCAGCTATTACAGCTAGCTTATATTTTACTTATTTTTAGATAATCTATCTGTAATAGAATAGCTATAAGAGGTTAACTAATTATATAGAGTAATTATATAAGGTATCCTATTAAGCTAGCAGACAATATAGTAGTTTACTTAAGATTATTAAAGTATAAAATTAAATATTAATTATTAATTCTTAATTAATTACTAAATATTTATTTAAGAATAAAGTTTTTAATTTTAATAAGATTTTCTAATAACATACTGATATTACTCTTAGAGTATAGCTATCTTATAATAATCTTACTGTTACAGACTGCTTCTAATAGAACAATTAGCATAAATATACTGTTATCTTATTCTCTATTTAATAATATATTATTAATCTATTATAGAGTTTAGATCTAATTCTTCTAGCTCTAATATTTAATTAAAAGGCTAGAGGCAAAATCAGTTACCTTTAAGAAGAAGAGAAGCCTCTCTACATCTATATAGTAGACCTTCTATACCTTTATCTCCTCTAAATTATAGAGGTTAAAAGATTAATCTATTTCTTCAGCTCGATCTATATTATTATTTAGAGTACCTTAATATATTATAATTAATTAGAAATATATTACTAAATAATTAATAATAAATATAGTAATCTAAGAATATCTTTAGTTCTAACCTCTAGCTCTAATTTAAATAGCTTCTAATTAACCTTTTTAAATTGAGATTTTAAAATATTAAAAAATTTAATTACAGATACTTTAGTATTAGATACAGCTTAAAGAATTAAAGTTAGAAAAGATTAAATTGGAAAAAGGCAAAAAAAACTAATAGCTTTATTTAAACTAGTTATATATTATAATATATTATCAATATATTATTACTAAATTTAAAAAAAAATCTAAACTTTAACTTCTTTCTCTTCAGTCTTATTATCTAATATAACTACAGTCTTAAGCTTATTAATATAAAAAGCCTAAAAAGTATACTCCTTACTAACCTTAGGTAGAGGGCAAACTATAATATATTATTAATATATTATTTATTATATAGAGAAAAAGGATTACTTACTAACAGTCTCACCTAGAGCTAAATACTTCTCCTTATAAATATAGTAGTTCTCCTTTATATCTATCCAACTTTAAGTCTTATATTTCTAACCTAAAGCTAATAATATATTAACAATCTATTATAATAGACAGATTAAAATACTTATATCTCCTTTCTTATAGCCCTTACTGCCAGTTTTATAGCAGGAGATATTAAGATTGTTAATATTATAAATAATAATAGTAAGAATAGTAAAACAGAAATCTAAAAAAAAAAATTAGTAAAATAGTAATAATATATTAATAATTAATTACTATAGAGCCTTTTATAGAAAAGTATTTAGATCTATATTATTCTATCTGCCTCTTAAGAAAGACTAAATATATAGTCTAATAATCTAAAAAAAAATTAATAAATAAAAAAGTAATAATATATTAATAATAAATTACTTATAGCTATAATAGACTCTTCTATTAAGCTTACCCCTCAGTATATTTTACTAATATTAATCTTATAGCAGTTATAAAAATAGACCTTAAGATTAAAGGTATAAATAAATATATTATTCCTAACTTTAAATTTTAGTATATATTATTAATCTATTATAAAATAACTTACCTACAGATAAAAACTCTTACTTACTAGCTAGTATATAGCAGTATAACTTACCTAAAGAAACTAAAATAGCTTCCTATTCCTAAAAAAAATATTAAACAAAAGACTAAAAAGATAATAATATATTACCAATATATTGCAGAAACACTTATATTACATTCAAAAGGTATGTTACAGTCCTAGCACGTTTCTGATTACTAATACTATCAGACAGATTTATTTATCCAGTATACTGCATAACTACTTAGAGATACCTGCATACTAATGATTTATAATTAATGAGGAAGAATAACAATCATTAATCAGTAGCAGTTGTATATAGGAGTATTAGTAGCATAATACATTATCCTTTAAAGAATTAATGAATAATATATGCAGGAAGATTATAGGTGCAATCAGCATTATATCTAGCTGAGGGTTCCAGAATATCTCTAGCCAATATATTTATTCTTGGCCTATCCGAAGCTTTGGGTCGTAGCGCACCCACCCCTCAGGAAGCTAGGCTAACCCTCAGGTTGTGTAGGACCTCACGTGAAGTCTGGGAGATCTGGTAGATGTAGGGAGCTGCGGGGTAGTATGCATTAAAAAAAATCTCGATTATCCACTGTGAGGTCCTACACAACCTGAGGTAGCAGCTCAGCTTCCCTGAGGGGTGGGTGGCGCTAGCGACCCAAAGCTATAGATAGGCAAGAAAATTAAAAATAATTTAATTGGCTTAGAGATATTCTTTTTGTGGACCCACCCTCAGCTTAGATATAAATTAGTGGATTGCACTATAACCTTTCTTGTGTTCTTCTTTTTGCCCCCAGGGCCCTTTTTTTAATATATTATTAATTATCCAATTCTTTAAAGTATAATGTATATTTGCCTACTAATACTTCAAACGATTTAATATATTGTTTCCTATCTAACTCTTTAACTGATTAATGGTATTGTTATTCTTCCTGCAATTTATTTATAATCTATATGCCTTATGCTAAAGGATTTTCTCTTTAAGTAGTATGCAGTATATTAGAGTATATAACTGGTAATCTGGATCTGATAGTATTAGAATCAGACAGGCTAGACTGTAAAAATACCTTTGAATGTAATATAAGTGTTCTGCAATATATTGGTATATAATTATTATCTTTAGTCCTTTTGTTTAATATTTTTTTAGGAATAGGAAGCTATTTTAGTTTCTTTAGGTTAAGTTTATCTGCATATACTAGCTAGTAGTAAGAGTTTTTATCTGTAGGTAAGTTATTTTAAATAGATTAATAATATATTCTAACTTTAAAGTTAGAATAATATATTTATTATGTACCTTTAATCTTAAGGTCATTTTTGATAACTGCTATAAGATTAT
Organism: Ilyonectria mors-panacis; assembly: GCA_002991585.1. NCBI lineage: Eukaryota > Fungi > Ascomycota > Sordariomycetes > Hypocreales > Nectriaceae > Ilyonectria > Ilyonectria mors-panacis. The sequence goes on along the minus strand of PPHJ01000091.1, from coordinate 4,224 downwards.
ATTAGTAAAATATACTGAGGGGTAGCTTATAGAAGATCTATTATAGCTATAAGTAATTTTATTATTATATATTATACTTTTTTATTTATTATTTTTTTTTAGATTATAGACTATATATTTAGTCTTTTCTGTAGAGGCAGATAGATAAATATATGATCTAATACTTTCTATAAGGCTCTATAGTAATTAATTATTTAATATATTATTTACTATTACTAATTTTTTTTTTAGATTTCTGCTTTTACTATTCTTACTATTAATTATTTATAATATTAACAATCTTAATATCTCCTGCTATAAACTTGGCAGTAAGGGCTATACGAAGGAGATATAAGTATTTTAATCTGTCTATTATAATAGAGTTGTTAATATTATTAATTAGCTTTAGTTAGACAATATAAACTTAAGTTGGGATGATATATATAAAGAGAGAACTACTATATTTATAAGGAGAAGTATTTAGCTCTAGGTGAGACTGTTAGTAAGTAATCCTTTTTCTCTATAATAAAATAATATATTAATAATATATATTATAGTTTTAGCCCTCTACTAAGTTAGTAAGGAGTATACTTTTAGCTTTTATATTAATAAGAACTTAAGACTGTAGTTATATTAGATATAAGACTGAAGAGAAAGAAGTTAAAGTTTAGATTTTTGAAAATTTAGTATAATATATTGATAATATATTATAATAATAACTAGTTAATAAGCTATTAGTTTTTTTTGCCTTTTCCAATTTTAATCTTTCTACTTTAATTCTTTAAGCTGTATCTAATACTAAAGTATCTGTAATTAAATTTTTTAATATTTTAAATCTCAATTTAAAAAGGTTAATTAGAAGCTATTTAAATTAGAGCTAGAGTTAGAACTAAAGATATCTTAGATACTATAATTTATTAATTATTTTAGTAATATATTTCTAATTATTATATATATTAAGGTACTCTAAATCAATAATATAGATCGAGCTGAAGAAATAGATTAATCTTTTACCTCTATAATTTAGAGGAGATAAAGGTATAGAAGGTCTACTATATAGATGTAGAGAGGCTCTTCTCTTCTCTTAAAGGTAACTGATTTGCCTCTAGCTTTTAATTAAATATAGAGCTAGAAGAATTAGATCTAAATCTATAATATTATAATAATATATATTAATAGAGAATAAGATAACAGTATATTTATGCTAATTGTTCTATTAGAAGCAGTCTGTAACAGTAAGATTATTATAAGATAGCTATACTCTAAGAGTATATCAGTATGTTATTAGAAAATCTTATAAAATTAAAAACTTTATCTTAAATAAATATTTATAATTAATTAAGAATTAATATTAATATTTAATTTATACTTTAATAATCTTAAGTACAACTACTATATTGTCTGCTAGCTTAATAGGATACCTTATTATAATTACTCTATATAATTAGTTAACCTTCTTTATAGCTATCATTACAGATAGATATCAAAAATCAGTAAAATATAAGCTAGCTGTATAGCTGGCTTTTGCTTATATTAAACTTAATAGTAGCTATAGGGGTAGGCAGCTATTAATAATGTATTAGTAATATATTATAAAGTATAAAAGAATATAAACTTATTATTAATAGTAGTATATTTAAAATAAGCCTCTTTAGATTTAGTATCTTTAAGAGAGAGTATTAAGTAATATATTAAGTTTACGTTTGAGAAAAGTTTTAAGCTATTAATAGTTTATTCTAATAATAAATTAGTAATTATTATAATCTTAGAAACTTAACTTATTAATTCTTACTTAAATTAAATTAATAAGGTGAATATATAAGGTTACTTAAATCTGCTTATAGCTAATATATACTATTAACTTTATAATAAAGATACTCTCTTAAGCCTAAAAGTATTAGTAATGAATTTAATAATATATTATGAATTAATTACCTTTTATATTAGTTTATCTTAATTAAGATAATATCTTAAATCTCTTTATAATAAAGATAATTACTACTTTAGTTGAATAGAAAAACTTAGTAGTAATAAAGGTTTAAAGATCTTACTGTAAAGATTTTAATAAGGCTTTAGCAATTAAGAGTTCTATAATAGGCTTGGAGAATTAGAAATTACTTTAATTTGATTGTTAGGTGTATTATTAATAGATTATGGAGTTTTATAATATTTATCTTTACTTCTTAATTATAGGTTTTTAGGATTAATCTTAAATTAGTCTACTAGTAATATACTTATAATTTATATTAATCTAAAGGGAAAAAAATGTTAGACTTTAAGAGCTAAGCTACTTATAATAAAATTAAATAATTAAAGATTAGTTTTATTATCTTTAACAATTCTAATGTACTATAATCTATTAGATAATCTATTGTTCTATATTCTGATAACTCTTTACCTGCTAATTATTATTCTCTATAATAAGTAAGATACTTATATATAGCTTTAAGCTAATAGACTTTAAGGGAAAGTAGATAGCCTACTAACTGCAGAAGAGATATTAAAGTTAGCTAATATTTGTTAGATTTTAAATGGACTTAAGCTTAGATTTCTGCTATTTATAGCTCTTATAAAGATTCTTAATATCTGGAGATTAAGCCTATAGATCTTTATCCTATAGTAATATATTATTATAAACTAAGGTTATATACTTAATAAATCTAGTTGATATTTCTGTTTGTGTAATAGTTTTGTATAGCTTATAAGAATATTAATTAGGCAATTTTTAATAGTAGTAGTAGTAGTAGATAGTTTATAAATATATATAAGATATAATAAGAAGATATAGAATTATTAATTATAAGAAATAAAGAACTTTTTAAATAACTTATATATTAAATACTTATATAATTCTTATTAAGGACTAAATAGAATATAGATAATATCTATAATAGATAGCATATATATTATAATTAATTAATAATTTATACTTATTATATCTACTTTCTGCTTGTATAGTTCTATTAATAGTATTAGTAAGTATCTTTTAGTAAGAGTTTACCTATATTTTTAAGCCCTAAGATAATATTCTTAATTAAGAATAAATTCTAGCTAAATTAAAAAGGTTATATCAGTATACAAATAGTTATTATTATACTGTTAATACTAATAGTAGATTTAATAAGATATAGTCCTATAATATACTAATAATAGATTATTAATAGATTATTAATATATTTATAAATAAACTTATCTATAGATCTTTCTTAATAAAGACTAGCTAATAGTATATTAATATAACTACTAGTTAAATTTATATAGTTTTAATAATACTAATAGTTAGTAAGTATGCCATATCTATTCTAAATAAGCGAGAACTAACCATTAGTAATCACCTGCTCATCATAAGATAACTAACGGTAGTGTAGTGAGAGATATCTCCTTTTTAGTCCGTCTCCTATCAAAAAAAACTCATCCTACGACGCTGACAATAAATCTCTCTTAGTGTGGTCAGAATGTGATCAGAGTCGACGCGAAATCGAAAAAACCGCGTCTTCTCTTCCATCGTAGTTCCTAGACCGTGAGAGCGATTTTAACCTCTATACATGCAGTTGCCTTATCTTGCTGCCTGAGACACTCAAGTAATAATGTCAATCTTCTTACTTTAGAAAAATCTAAGCCCAATACTATGAAATCTTACCTTCTATCTATATTTATATTCTCCATAATATATTATACAAAAACGTAAATTTAAGACAACATATTGAACTGTGATACCACGATGGATTTATATGCTACAAGTAGCAGGCTACATTTAACAATTGAAGAAAAAAGTATTTAAGAACACCTATAAGTTACTTAATAAAATGAACTGCTCAATAACGTTCAGACATAATATATAAATATTAGTCTACTGACCATACTGCTATAGCTTCTTTTTTATCTCCTTAATGAAGAGTGAAGTGAAAGATAGGGTCTTAGTAAATCTGAGGCTGAGTATCTTCAATTACTCAGTATCTAATACATTTAGCAATCTAAATCAGCAAATAGATATAGCCAGTATATAATATAATATAAAGAATACTATAGTAGCTAGTATCTTAAATAGCATATAACCCTAATCTTTATAGAAGCCTACTAAAAAGTTAAATATAAAGTTCTTTAGCGCCTCATAGCTATTAGTTTTAAACATCTAAACTTACTATCTAATATCGATTAGTCAAGTTATACTGATTAATATGGATGATATTATTACAATAAAATTAAATTCACTCCCTAATAAATTTTCTATTCCTTCTATAGCTA